>JAGKTI010008060.1:21146-34777 GCA_018397915.1 Birgus latro | reverse complement strand
GTGAATGGTGGCCTGCTTTCCCTTCCCAGTGTGGATGGTGGCCTGCTTTCCCTTCCCAGTGTGGACGGTGGCCGACACTGTGGTGCTGTCTGGGGCTGTGGTATCAGCCCCACCCCGATCCTGGCAAGAGCTGGCCCAGCTGAAGAGTAGTCTGCTGGGACTGCAATCTCGGAGTGATGTTGTTTGAGGGCGGGAGGGGTGCAAGGTAGTAGAGGACGTAAGCCTGTCTAGCCCTGGGCCTATGCACACCCTATACATCTCCCAGTGGTCACCTCCTAGAGTGGATGTTGCCTCATCCTCCCTGTTGTCCTTCCATGGGGTGGGTGTTGCGACACCCCTCCCTGGGTCTCCCGTCGGGGTGGGCATTTCACAAGTGACAAGTGAAATGGATTCTAGTAACCCAGGAAACCATTTACTACCCTGTGTGGTAAACCTCCAGCCAAGTGGGTGCCTGGTGGATTAAGGAACTCCAGGGAACTGTGGCCCCTAAGTGTTTACACTGAAGGTGTGGCTGGGATTTATTGTTCACATAATGCCATTCAGGGAGTAGTGACTGGTTGTTCACCTTTAATGCGTGAACTAAGTAGCACAGCCGATGGTCACTATGCTTCTGATGGGGGAATAGAAGACTGGATGATTGATGGATTATCATTATTACTTCTTCATGCACCTTTCACTTTTTTTTTTTTTTTTCCAACCAGCTGTCTTTCCTCTGTGATACTTGATCTGGAGATTACCTTTGTTTCCTGTTTAACTTCCTTCTCTCTCTCTAGGTGACTACACAGAGTGATAGGCCAAATGGTTTCCTGTATCCCAGAAAACCATTTCTTTTGCTAGGTGGTAACACATAACCAAATGATGCCAGGTGGTTTTGCGGGTTACGGCACTCCAGCCAGAGGGAGCCTGTATGGGTTCCATCAGAGGGAAGTTATGGTTTACTGGTTGGATAATACCACTCTGGGGCAGGTGAAACTAGTCACCATTGCCTTAACTGTCAGGATTAAGTACTGTAGTCCAGCCCTGGGCCCCTACACTCCAGTTTTTAAGGGGCAAAATGGGAATGGCTGTTGATGATGATGATTACTCTTACTGGTATGTCAGGTGGGTGGGTATGGAAAGAATGGTAGCCATTTGTGCATTATATTTCAGTTCATTTCAGAATTGTTGTTAATTTCTGTTGCTTTCTTCAGCAATATCAAAACACATGTGTAACCCATGCTCACCTCCCACAGCGTGCAAACAAAGCTAAAGCTGACAAAGTCTGCTGGTGCTTCTGCAATAGATGCTGTCGCTCATGCTGCCCCCGAACCTCACCAGTATGAAGAGCCAATAAAAAGGTACACTATGGCATTATGTCTTGGGAGGGCTCACTGTCATACATCACTTAAATTTTAAGATATGTGCAGGCAAAATGCTCCTTTTAAGTGAGACATGTTTCTTTCTCATTAATGAGTGGTCGACCATTTCAGTCCAGTGACATTCCTTATCTATCCTTGTAATCTCCAGACAATATTATTGACCTTAAAACATTATTGTCACACAGGAAGGGTTTCATACAGGCTTCAGCTACTTCAGTTACTTCACTACATGGCTTTCTCTTAGCCAAAGTAAAATCATAAGATGGTTGTGAGAATAAAATATAAAGTACTTTGTCATGCTGAAGGATGAAAAAGCACAAAAAATAAAAACTAATAATTTCAGACCTCAAAACAAGTTTATAATGAATGTCAAGCAACTTAAAGTGAAGAAAAGGTGTTACTTTATCTGCAGTTTTATTATGAAACAACTACTGTACAGCATAAATATAATTATAAAATGCATAGATGTGTAGTTACAAGCTTGTGATGTTTGTGGCAGCCGGAGCCCACCCCCAAGCCTGGGGTACCCGAGGCAAGGTAATTACGGCCTACCCCCTCCACGAGACAACTACCGCATGGACAGGTATGTGCTTACTCAGACAAACTACTGTACAGTACATAACTCTTAGATCATCTATTATTTGGACTGCATTCACCTGGGCATTACTGTCTCGAATCACATATTATTATTATTTTCTAGGAACCTCTATTATCTGGGCATTACTGATTCTCATGGATCACCCAGTTCTTGCATTACTATACCTGTTCTATGCTGAGACTAGCTAAATACCATATATCTTAATCCTGTCAGTCCATGAAATCTCCCCCAAGTTGAAAAAAAAAAAATTGCATTAGTTAGAATGCAGCATAATAATAATAATAATAATAATACTGTAATAATAATAATCATAATAATAATCATAATCATAATCATAATAATGATCATAACAATGAGGCTAATGAAGATTGTTCCTAACATAATAATAATAATAAAATCATAATGATCATAACAATGGGGCTAATGGGGATTGTTCCTAACATCTCCTTTCTAAGAGGCCTCTCCTTGGTGCAAAAAAATGATCTTGGCAGTTGCCAGAATTAAACAAAAATGACATCATCATAAAGAAACGTCTGATGGAGATATTTCAAAAGCATTCATTCTAACTGGCCTCTCCTATACTGTATGAACTTGTATGCAATTATCCAGAACAAAATTTTGAAAAATGTAGTGTTCCATGAGATTTCTGTAAAACTTCAGGATGTTAGTGCAGAGCTAATTTTGAGTAAAGAAAAAAAAAAAAGCTACATCAACAAGGGTCTAATTCTAAGCCAGTACACAGCTACAGTTACTGATGCATTTGCTGCTGAATTATAAAGGTAAACATTTTTGCCCATAAGATCATCAGTAACTGTAGCTCCATCACAATCGAGGACTGGACCCACATTCTTACAGTATAGCATTTCTTACTCAAAATTAATCCTACAATAGTATTCTGAAGTTTCTAAAAAATCTCACAAGACACCCTGTATATCATCATTTTGACGGGGTTAAAGATTCTGTACTACTCTCGTTAATATGGTATCTATGAGGAACTATTGCAAGGTAAGTGTTTTATGCCTTCATTTTCCTTCTCTAGTTTACGACATCTTGCTATGTTTCTTTAACCTATATACAGTATTTCCTTATATCTCTGATTCTTTACCATTACGCTGCAGTTAGCATGATCAAACCATCCTTACCAAATTTACACTAATACAACATAGCATAAGGATATAAACAGTACTGTACTGAACATAACACAAAAGTTCATACAAAAGCTGAGTCTATCAGAGTGCTATAAGGTGCCAAGACACTAACAATAAGAACTATACAAGCCAGTCTACACACACTGTTCAGTGGGCAGTATTACCATGGAGTTGTTTTAGATATGAAATTAACTATCCATGCTGAAATGGAAGACAACAATTTTAAACTATCACCTCATTTGGCCTCTTTATCAATGACACCTGAAAAAAAAAAAAATGTCTGTGTTCCACATAAATTCAGAAATCAATGGTACTGAAGGTACTGTACTATACTAATACAGGGATGATTTAGAATGTGTTATCTTTTGATAACAGTAAAGATAAGCTATCTAATAGCAACATGACACAACCATGCATACTCAAGTAAAATTTTTCTTATGCTTTATCCAACAGTTTCTCTTCTCCTACAGGGAGTTTTTGTACACTTGTAACTCAGTAGAGGGTCTACCTAAGTTAGTCCTACATATTGAGGTTTTGCCATATAAGTACAGAGCATGAACCTGACTATCTAGTGCAGAAATGAGATGCACTTGTTTATTCGGGAGGATATGCCACTTGGCTGGAAAGATGTTCTAGTCAGCTGGAGAGACCAAACTGGTATAAAAGAATGCCAAAGGAAACTTCTGCCATGATCCTAATGCCTAATAATACTGGATTTATGGCTTTAAGGTTACTTTCTTCCCTCCTCACCAGGTCCACAGTCACAAATGTCCAGACCACCATACACTAGGGATGTTTTTTAACTGTATCTATCTGTACTGTGTCTTTTAGCATGGAAAGTGTATACCAGAAATTTAATCTATTGAGACTATACTTTCACTGATTATAAGCACAAATTTGGGCCCTATATCAAAACTGCTGCTGTGACTTTCTGGCTTGTGGTGTGATGGGTTTATTTTTCAGCCATAATACTAGATAAGCATAGTAGAAGTCCCTGACTGTGGAAAAATGTAGAAATGCTAACTTTTCTATATACAGTACTGACCTGCAAGTAAAGTATTCATATAATAATAATACACATTAATGCAACTATTGATTACACTCACACACACACACACACACAATTAAAAATTACATCTGATCATTCAGCAAGACGCATTCAACAAATGCCCATCAATACAAACAGATCCCTTACTTGACAGGAAAAGGACTGAGAGATAAGATAGATGGTATCAGCTGGAATTATGTGAGGGTAAGTGAGACACCAACACTGGAGATCTAAAACACTCTACATTCACTCTACATTCTGAGACCTGAGTTAACAATGCACTAACTTGTGCCTTAGCTATCTCTTTATCTAATCATACACTAATTTAATACTGTACCTAAGATTTCGAACAACTTGGACTACATTTTATCTGAGTAAAGTTATTACATTATCAAATTATACAACAAAGAACCCAGAATTTTTCATTATGAGAAAGAAAAAGTAACTGTCATATTCTGCAGCTAAGAACCAAGACATTTTTAATGAGAATCTATCTATTGCCAGATGCCTTAATCTCGTAAGGGATGGCCACAAACAAATCGCCTCCATGTCGCACTGTCCCCCACTATTTCACTGCCCTCACCCCAGCTCACATCCCCTTCTCTCATATACTGTACCTTTCCACTCCATCCCTCCATATCATCCTCAGCCTTCCCCTCCCTCTCCCCCCCTACACCCCACTCACATACACTATCCTCATTAGCCTCTCTCTCTCCATCCTCTCCACATGGCCAAACAACCTCAGTGTATTTCTCCTAATGTTTTCTATCACTTTCTATTGCTTTTCTTTAATGAGAATGATGAAGCTTATTACTGAAGAGAGAAATGGGGATCAGGGAGGTGGAATGACAAAATCTTTGTTCTCAGGATAAATTCACTGAACTGTCATACTTAGAATAAAATGATTTCAGAGTTCTGTTCTATCTGTCTACTATCTATCTACTGCCAGACGCCTCAATCCCGCACGGGGTGGCCACAAACAAATCGCCTTCATGTCACTCTGTCCCCTGCCATTTCACTACCACGCTCCCAACTCACACCCCCCTCTCTCATATACCTCTCCACTCCATCCCTTCATCTCATCCTCGGCCTCCCCCTCCCTCTCGCCCCCTCCACCTCACTCACATACACTCTCCTCGTCAGTCTTTCACTTTCCATCCTCTCCACATGCCCAAACCACCTTAACGTGCTTCTCCTAACGCTTCCCATTACATCCTCAACCACACCACAATGCTCCTTCACTTCCTTATTTGTTAGTCTGTCTCTCCATGTGACTCCACATGCTCCTCTCAAATAACTCATTTCCACTGCTCTCACTCTTGACTTCTGTCCTTCCAACAGGGTCCGAGCTTCACTTCCATATGTCAAAGTTGGTATCACAATACTGTCATGTACCAACTTTTTCACTTCCATGCTCACTTCCCTGTTTCTTATCACTGCTTTTAACGAACCAGAAACCTTCCTTCCCTGCTGCACCCTTTCGAGCACTTCACTCTCCAGACTTCCATCCTTACTCATCACACTGCCCAAGTACTTAAATTCACTCACATTCTCCATATCCTTCCCAACCAATCTCACTGTACATTCACTGGCTTCACTTCTCTCGAAGACCATCACTTTACTCTTCCCTACATTCACCTTTAGATTCCGTTTCTTACACACTCTCCCACACTCATCTACCAAGCCTTGCAGCTCCCCTTCATCTTCGCTCAACAACACAGTATCATCTGCAAACAACAGTACAGGGAGTTTCCAAACACTGCCCTCTCTCACTAGGGCCGGTCCAGCATCCACTGCCCGACCTTGTGTCTCTTTTATAACGCCATCCATATACAGATTGAACAACCATGGAGACATGACACATCCTTGTTTCAATCCAACCTTCAAATGGAAAGATTCACTCAGTTTGCCATCCACACGCACTGCAGCCTTAGCACCCTCATACATACTCTTCACAGCCTTCAACAACTTCCCATCCACTCCATATATTCTTAGTACCTTCCACAAACCTTGTCTATCCACCCTGTCATATGCTTTCTCCAGATCCATAAAGGCTGCATACAACTTCTTGCCCTTCTCTAGAAACTTTTCCACTAAGGATCTAAGAATGAATATCTGGTCTACACAACCTCTTCCCTTCCTAAAACCTCCTTGTTCTTCTCCAACTAATTCCTCAGTACTTTCCCTAACTCTGTCAATAAGTATCCTACCATATACTTTTCCTATTACACTGAGAAGGCAAATGCCCCTATGATTACCACACACTGCTTTTCCCCCTTTTCCTTTGTACAGAGGAATAATTATACCTGACTTCCAATCCTCCGGGACTCTACCCTACTCCCAAGCCAATCTGCACACCTTCCACATCCATGCTTCAGCATTTCACCACACACTCCATCAATTCTTGGGGCTTTCTCCATTTTAACTTTCTTCATTGCTTCCACGACTTCCATCCTGGTGATTTCTTCCTCTCTTCTCACAACCCTCCTTCTCCCTGCCATTCCTAGCCACTTATACTTGCATTACTTTCATTCTCTATGTTCAACAGTTCATTAAAGTGCTCTCTCCATCTGTTTACTTTTTCTCCCTTCTCCACTAGTAATCTACCATTTTTATCTTTCACACCCCCACTGACTTCGTTGGCACCCTGTCTAGCTCTCTTTACCTCCTTCCAGAATATTTTCTTACATTCCCTCCACTTCACACTCAGATATTAATACTTTGGTACTGTCAGACATCAAAAACCCTCTCCCTCCACCTGCGTTCTTTGGTCTCGTAACTAATCTTTGTCTTACCTTTTCTTTCTTACCCAACCTCTGCCACTTCAGTGGTTTTCTCCATGAGACACTGTTTTATCAATACTGTACTTAATCCTTTCAACCCTCCTAACTATTCTCACCACTCCCTGTTGTTCTGTGATATACAAGTATTAAAAAAAAAAAAAAAAAAAGCCTGCATCTCTGACAGGTAAGGTGCTTAAAAACTAAAAGTTGTGCTTGTTATGAATATCTTGGCTAGGGCTACCTCACAAGCTTTACCAATCAAATATGTTATTGGCTAATTACCTGCTATGGGTTGATCTATGGGATGAACACAGAAATACTGCAATAAGTCCTCTTTGTATGTTGGGGATGTGTTCCAAAATATTACAATTTTTTTTATAAAATGGTTAGCATAAATTGAGGAAATTGATGAATCAGCTTTATAGGTAGCAATGGAATTCAAAGATAAAAAGTAAATAAATGAAAAAGTGATGGATAATGAGGACTTATTGTACTCCACAGTACACTAAGCATGAAATAACTAGCCCAACATTACAATAACTGCAGTTGTGATAATGCTTACTCTACTGAATAACACAAGTTTTGCAGAATACTGTATTACATCTATACTAGTCAAACACTATACAGTACTTGAAGCTTTGCTTACTCTTAACTTGCAGTCTGCAAATGCTGTAACTGAATGGGAAAAGGTATGGGTCTTAATATATATATATATTTTTTGCTTTGCTTGGCTAATAAGCTTTTACAGTATGTTAACAAGTTACTAATCAAATGAATCATGCGCTTATTGGCTTGGTATGCATCCAGTCAGAGGATGAATTATAATACTGTATGCTTATTACATTTGCCATTGCTTTGCACAGGATTGGTCAAGTTGGAAAATATACACATGCCAGTGACCTGCTATACGATGACTACCCAGGCAATTACAGGAGGTGAGTCAGGGTGGTGGTGGTGGTGGTGGTGGTGGTGGTGGTGGCTAATTTTGGTTAAAAAGGGCATAGTCTTGAGGAGAGCTTGGGGTATACTGTATTGGAATACTGGACCACTGAATTCTGTGATATGTATTAATGGTTTATCTCAATGTATTACCTCCATCTACACTTCTACCAGTGACTCCCAGTCTATCTATAGCCAGATGTCTTTGTCCGAGAAGGGGTGACCACAAACCAATCACCGCCATGCCACCCTTGCTACACAGTGCCTGCTGTGCTAAGTGAGCAATATTCTATAACATTCAGTCAACAGCATTAAAAATCAGGGTACCAAAACACCCTGTATTGTACAGTCTTCTCCATCAGGATGCAAATACACCTTCCCATTACCTTAAAAAAAGGTGGCTTAGAATCCTGAATTCATAAAAACACATCATCATCAACATCTTGACCTCTTCTATTATCTTGACCTCTTGTTCTTACCTTAGGATGGAATGAGGTGGGATCCAGAAAGCAAGGGAAAAGAAAGTATGATAAGAGGAGAACTGTCAACAAGATGCTCAGTGTAGCAGGCCAGACACTCACTATTTCACCATTCAAGCCCCCAGAGTCTTAGCTCTATATCACAGGTCTAACCATCTGCACATTTACTTTTGGTGCTTTTCTTTAGATACACTTCATGCTACCCATCAGGTGGCCATTCCATCGACTGTCAGGTTAAAAAGAAGGGGAGCCAAATGCTTGTCATCTGCCCCTCCAACTGTAATTCCTCCAAGCAATTCAGTCCCTTCAGTTCCGTAACCTTATTAATTTCCATACCTCACTTTCTTACATATTTGTTAACTATATTCATCCACCTTCTAGGTCTACCTCCCCTCCCCTCAGTGAAGACCAGTAATATTACTGGGTGCAGGTTGAGCCCAAACATCCAAAAATATACCTTGGTCAGAAATGTGACAGTTGTCAGAATTCAACATTACAGTGCTTCATGTGAACAAACAGGCTTATGATGTCTTACAAAGCAAAGATGTGCACCTGTATCTGTTACGTTTTTGTAACTCATTTCCATATCCTTTCAACAGACCAGCTACACCAGCAAGGCCTCCACACCCAGAGTCTCGACGCAATATGTACTACTAACCCGCCACACAGTTACAGGTAGTCACATTTAACTCTGATTCCTATGATTCAGTCTTAGCTAAATAAATTATTTGGAACAGAAAATAACAGAACTGTACTGACCCTGAGAAGGTTAATGATGACAGTATTATCATTCCTAGGCTCTTATGACCTACTCTCAGCTGAATTAAATAATTTGGTATCAGCTGGAATAAAACGTAGAGTTGTCCCGATCACAAGAGTTAAAACAGATTGCCAAAGCCATATTACTGTACCCTCCTCAAGTGTAGGGGATCTAAGGCCAGGATACCACAGTCCACAATACTTAAGAGTAAAAGGGATTAAAGAATCCCCCGAGCTAGACCTTACAGTGAGATCATATAGCCCCGCTAGGTAACAGGAGGGCACTACCCCTCCCGGCACGGCAGTCCCGGGCGCGGCTCGAACTCGCGACCCCCCGGTCCCGAGCTCGATGCTCTACCTCTGAGCCACCGTGCCCCCAATATTTAAGGGTAGAAGACTGATTTACGCCCCTGATAGCCTGACAACATTACCTGACAGAAAAAACTAGAAAACATCTCAAAGAGTTTCATACGCATGTGTAAGGAAAAGGTCATTAATCTGACTGGTCCATACTTGTCACTAGAGTACCAGCTTAGTAGCGTCATTTAACTTAAGTTTCATATATCTGTCAAATTTACTGCCCATTCTATATGAGTAACTAGAATCTCTACCTACAGCGAGACGCCATACTCCCATAAGAAGCGGTTGTTTGTTTTATAAGGAGGGGCACTAACTCTCTGCCAACCCACTTGTTGACACGTATGGAGCACATATGGGTTGGTTATATGGTTACCACCCAGCACTGTAAATTTCCTGGCTTACAGGAAACCACTGGACTTACTATCTGAACACCGAAAAAAGGCACACATTGCACTAATAATATCTATTGGTTTTAACCTGACAGACTGTGATATTCAATACACAAAACTAATGCAGCAACTTGCCATGAAACCCAGAACAGGGTGCAGTACTACAATAGTACCAGTAAACTGTGTTGCAGTACAATGTTGTATTTCATTACTTTTTTTTTTACAGTGCAGATACTTAATAGTTACCAGTACATGCACCATACCATATCCTTGTATTTTCCAGAATGTTTGAGTGCAAGGTGAGGTGGAGTGGAGTGAGCCACATCACACCTAATGACTACCAGCAGGTCACCCTACTTGCAGCATTCTATCTGCTTAACCTATACTCAATCTGCCCACTCTCTACCCTGCTTGGGAATAAGCTGTGCTCCACATTTAGATGTGTCTAAAGCAATTCACATACAAGTACAGTAGGCTCCAAACCTATCAATTTTTTATGGTAACCATTATGAAAGAAAAACAGAACTGTACATAATTTTTTTTTAACCATAACAAAGGATGGAAATTTCAGATCCATGAGGAATAATAAACTGATATCATCAACTACATTATATTACAGTAGTCTTCTGTTCTCTGGATAAGTAGAATACAGCAAGTTTTTCTTAGCACCTTCTCTGACATTCTTTTCTGCTACTAGATGTATATAAAATAATTGAACGTTTGCCTGTTAAAGTTCCATTGTTACTTATAAAACTGACTTGCCATTTTTCCTAATCCACAGTACAGTATTACAGAGTGACCCAAAATGAGTGCAACTCATAACACTAGGAAGACATAGGGGCATCACTTGCAAGAAGCAATGGTTCCAGCAGAATAAGGCCACCCCACACACTTCAAACCAATCGTTGATGTGGCTGCGGCAATGATTCGGGGATTGACTGATCAGTAGGTGTGACCCTGAGTGGGCCCCACACTCACCCAACCTGAATCCCCCAGATTTCTATCTGTGGGGTTATCTGAAGGATCATGTTTATGAAAACTACCCCCAGACAATCAGAGCCCTGAAAACAGAAATCACGGCCCATACAGAGCCATCCCAAGAGAGAAGTGTGTCCGCGTAACCGACAATTTCGCAATCAGGAGTGCCGGCAACGTTGAAGTGACCATTTGGAACATATTTTGAAAGTTCATAAATAGACCATTCGAACTGCAGAACCTGAACTTTCAGTACTGTTTTGTTATCACCTCAGCGTAACATGAATGCAAAAATAAAGCAAATTTCTTATCAGTTGTATAAATGACACATTTTGACACATTTCTGTGGACTGCATTCATTTTGGGTCAACCTGTAATGTTATTTTTTTTTTTTAAAGGTAACAATACTGGAACACATCCCTCTTACAGTAAGGAATGACAGTGAATATAAACAAGTTTGAACTGATGATTGTTTCACAGAAATTTTACTATTTCTGGATAAGCAGTTCATGATGCTGAAGATTAATCTTCACCTATGTCAGTCATTAGCACTGGTATTTACTTGTGGCTTTACTTGAATAACAATGAACTGATGATTGTTTCACAGAAATTTTACTATTTCTGGATAAGCAGTTCATGATGCTGAAGATTAATCTTCACCTATGTCAGTCATTAGCACTGGTATTTACTTGTGGCTTTACTTGAATAACAAGTTGTTGCCTAAATCATATTTAGTTATCTGATCTTAATCATACATATCTTGTATGGTACTGTATCTGTTCTTCAAGTTTTCTCTCTAGTCTTTACTTGTCGGTATATCTTTCTTTGGTACTGATAACATACTTCCTCGATACTGGTTGCATCTTATTACGACTGAATGAATAGGACACTAAATACAATCTGATATTTGTAAAATGTTCACTTTTTGCTGGTCAGCGTTTAAGCAGTTTACTGAACCTGTACTTTATCAGTAATAAATGCATCTCCCCCCCCCCCTTTTTTTAACAAGTACAATTAAATTATTTTGATTTTCCCCATTTGTTTTATAGCAGTATATAGACATTTAGACAGTACATGAGTTGGTATAGATGACACTGAAACAGCTGTTTTCACTGTTATTTACATCATTATTTCTAAACATGGAACATCATTGACCATAAGTACAGGGATCCTTACAGTTCTATGACACCACCTCCTGCACATATTGTATATCAGTAGTTTATAACTCTTAGGATAATTTCTTACGTGAAGTGTTAAGAAACTGTATATTATTAGAGTGGTTGTGAACAGTTCATTACCACTGTGTTACAACTAATCATTAGTGTACATTAAACAATTACATATACCCTGTACTTCTTATATAAATCAAAAATTGACTTGTGATGTTGTACCGAGTGCAGCTTTCGTACAGCAAGTCCTTGTTATCCAGTAAGTAAACTGTTTAATTTCATTTTTTGCTCTTTCATCCACAATAAAATAATGAAGCACTGCCTAATAAAGGGTCAATATTTAGAGTACAGTACTGTATTTAACAGGCTCCTTTTGGGGGGACAGTTTTCTCCTTTTTGCCTGCACATTTTTGTTGTGTTGATTTTTGTGGTAGGTGGGGGCGCTCACCATCCACTCACTCGATGTAGTGCTGCTCTCGGGTGTCTGCCCTTTCCTCTCCTCCATCCTTCTTTCCTTCAGTCCTCTTCTGTCTTTCTTTCCTTCATTCTTTCCTTGTCCTTCTGCCTATGGGTGACTTTACACTCCCTCTTCTGTCTTTCTTTCCTTCATTCTTTCCTCGTCCTTCTGCCTGTGGGTGACTCTACACTGAGTGGCAAGCCAAATGGTTTCCTGTATACCAGGAAACCATTTACTATGCTGGGTGGTAACCATATAACCAAATTTTGGTGCCTGATGGTTTAGTGGGTAATTACGGCCAGAGAAGGTTTATATCCACGGGATGGTTGGGGTTTATTGCTCATGTAATGCCACTCAGGGATGAGTGAGGCTGGTCACTCTCATCTTAAATGTCAGGACCAGCTTGCCTAGCCCTCGGCTCCTACGCTTCTCTGTGTGGCGACATAGGATTGGATAATGGATGGAATGGAATGATTGATTTGTTGCAGGTTGTCTGAAATGTGTTTTAAAAAATTATACCAACATCACCTAACCAAACTGAAAACATTACGTCATACTGAGATGGCACTACTTTGTCACTGCTACAACAGATGGAATCCATCCTCTCACCAACACTTGTCCCCTTCAACATATACATCATACAGGGGTAGATGAGATTACAGTACTTTGATTTCTAAAAACACTTCTGTCCACCTACAACATCAAACTGACCTACAGAGAGAGAGAGGGAGAGTGAAAGAGAGAGAGAAAAACTTAAATATGTATACAGTATATTTAACAATATCAATATACCTTAACGTGTTTCTCCTAACGCTTCCCATCACGTCCTCAATCACACCACAACGCTCCTTCACTTCTTCATTTGTTAGTCTGTCTCTCCATGTGACTCCACATGCTCCTCTCAAATAACTCATTTCCACTGCTCTCACTCTTGACTTCTGTCCTTCCAACAGGGTCCAAGCTTCACTTCCATATGTCAGAGTTGGTATCACAATACTGTCATGTAACAACTTTTTCACTTCCATGCTCACCTCCCTGTTTCTTATCACTGCTTTCAACGAACCAGCAACCTTCCTTCCCTGCTGTACCCTTTCGAGCACTTCACCCTCCAGACTACCATCCTTACTCATCACACTGCCCAAGTACTTAAATTCACTCACATTCTCCAT
>JAGKTI010008060.1:0-21086 GCA_018397915.1 Birgus latro | reverse complement strand
AGTTTCCAAACACTGCCCTCTCTCACTAGGGCCGCTCCAACATCCACTGCCCGACCTTGTATCTCTTTTATAACCCCATCCATATACAGATTGAACAACCATGGAGACATGACACATCCTTGTTTCAATCCAACCTTCAAATGGAAAGATTCACTCAGTTTGCCATCCACACGCACTGCAGCCTTAGCACCCTCATACATACTCTTCACTGCCTTCAACAACTTCCCATCCACTCCATATATTCTTAATACCTTCCACAAACCTTGTCTATCCACCCTGTCATATGCTTTCTCCAGATCCATGAAGGCTGCATACAACTTCTTGCCCTTCTCTAGAAACTTTTCCACTACGGATCTAAGAATGAATATCTGGTCTACACAACCTCTTCCCTTCCTATATATATATATATAGGTATACCCTGGCTTAACAATGTAATTGGTTAAGTAAAAACCCACCGCTAGATGGGGCATCGTATCTCCGGGTAGATTTAACATATATGGGGATCCATTTTGAGCCTTGGGTTCCCCCCCTCAACCAAGTCTTAAACCTACCCAAATGAGTCCAAAAACAAGTTTTTAGCTCACCTAAACCTGCAAGTACCTTTAAAACAAGCTAAACTAAGCCTAAAAGCAGTTTATAATTCACCCAAAAATAAAATCTGCAAATCGTCACACATAAGGCTGGAAAAAAAATCAAACTTAGTAAACTGTACCCCCAAATGATAATGTTCACCCCACCTATGGCTAAATTACATTAATCTAAGTCTAAAAACAGTTTATAAATCAACCTAAACACAAAATTTAAGTCTAAAACATCAAAATCGATTAAAAAAAAACAAAATCCATCGTTAAACCGGGGTTTGGTCATCATTAGGTGGGGTATGGTGGTATTTCTACCCCCATTGCTAAGCCGGGGTATCGCATCTAGGAGTACTGTATCTTGGGGTATACCTGTATTCTGTATACAGTAAGACCTCACTATAATGGACTAATTGGGGCTCATGCCAGTCCGAAATATGCGATTTTCCGATAAAAGCGACATCCGGACTTACCTCTGCTAATCCGGACTTTTTCCAATATATCAGACATTAGTCCGGATTGCATCAGTGGTCTTCACCACCATTGCAGTATTGTACTGTGTTATACCTTCACTACATTAATTAAATGGTATAATAATACTGTACTGTGCACTGAAAAACATGTCTTTTACTTGTCTTATTGTGGTGAACATAGCTGAAGTTGTCAGGCAGTCCGGACTGCTTTCTGGCTATATCGGACTTTTTCCGATATATAGGAGTTTAGTCCGGCAGCTCCTCGAGTCCGATAAAAGCGAATTCCAGGTCTACTGAAGCCCGTTATATCGAGGTTTTACTGTATATCTATCTGCCTATTGTCAGACGCCTCAATCCCGTAAGGGGCGGCAACAAACAAATAGCCTCCACGTCGCCCTGTCCAACACCATTTCACTGTCCTGCTCCCAGCTCACACCCTCCTCTCTCATATACCTCTCCACTCCAATCCTCTGTGACTCCAACTGCAGCTGATGGTTGAATGAATTTTCTTATGTTCTAGACTTGGAAATAAAACTAAAAATACAGTACTGATATTACTACCAGTATATTTGTTAAATAAAAATATTACATTTTATAGTGGCACTAGCTGATACACCAAAAACATAACAAATTTAAATGGAATTACATGGAAACCATATTGCAATAACAGATACTGTATTAGAAATTTCATCAAGTACTTAAGACAGTACTGTACTGATACAAGGGATATACATTTACAAAAACTGCTTATGAATGTACATTTTTCTAACATCAGTTTATCTGTGGAAAAGAAAAGAACAGTGCTTTAGTCCTGTGCAGTATGGCACTGGGAACTTACTGTTACATAAGAATTATTAAAATCTTCAGTCCAATGACATACTTTTGTACTGTATCTTATTCCAGTAACCACAAAAGTATTTTATTGTAACAGACTGGAAGGGTTAAATATACCCTTCATTCACTCTTCACAGCTGAAGGTTCTCTCCAACTTACTAAAATGGCTTGGTGAGAGCATAAATAAAAAGCCATTGGTTGAAGGAGTTATAATGCAAAGTCATAACAACAATAAAAATATTGGATGTTTATTCATTAGTTCATTTTCAGTGTTCTATGCCTACACACAATGTTGCAGCAAACCATGTAAACTAGGGGAGAAAAAAAAAAAAGGCTAACCTATGGCAACAAGAAACACTAACTTTTAAATCATAAATGGTATACAAAGGGATGCTCATAAACAGTACTCCACTACAAACTAACCTTGAGGTGAAGCAGGCTGACTGCAATATATAGGCAAGCATTATATACTGAGTACTGTACAGGGATGTATAAACATTATCAAATTAAAAATAACTTACTGAGGGCTGGGGTTTAAGACATCAAATCCATCAAAGTCATTGGCTGTCTTCACTCCAACAATGAAGAAGAGGATGCTCTTCACCAGCGACCTGAAAACCAAACCTCTTAATTTCCACTGTGGGAACAACATGTACATGATAAATTTAAGCTGCTTAATGGTACTGAAAAATGGATGCAATGCTATGTTCCAAACAACTATTTAAATACTGGGTAATTATCAAGAACAACTTTGCCTCTGTGAGCAAGTATTTGCTATATTAGAATGTTTTTTAAATCAGATTCTGCACTGCTTTTTCCTAGAATATACTGGTTGATACTTGAATAAACCCATCCTAACCCATAAAGGCAGTGTTGCTCCAGATTACCAAAAACTGCTTCAAAAACATATACAAGATGAAGTGCTGTTCAAATAAATTATCATTAAATTTGTTATATCTGACAAAAAAGAAGCAATTTCCATTTAGCTACCTAAAGGACAGATGCAACTCAATGTTTAACCACAGTACTCCAATTCCCCTGACTGCCTCATATCCGCAGCACTAAATATTCAGTAACAAGATAACTATTTTACAAGTGCCTGTTCGTGTTTATTCATACCAAAATCTGGAAATCTAGACCCTGGGGATCAGCCCTCATGACTTGGCTGATGCTGGACTTAAGGCTATCCCCCAGATTCATGTAATGCCATTAAACAGATATTTTGCATATCAGGGTGCAGATGCACATTGTCCACAAATAGGTATAAAGAAAGTTAGTAAACTTACATGGAATATAAAGCCATATACTGAGTAAATGCACTAAAAATTGTCAGCACATGATTGTTCGACAATTAAAACTAAGAATTACACATTTCACTTCTTACCACTTGAACGGGTCATTATAAAAATTCATGATAGCACCCCTGACACCTCCTCGCTCAATACGGCGGGGTTCGGGGGCGGCAGGCATAATTTTAAACATGGTGGGGATTTCTTGAATCAGACTAGCTTGCCGACACGACCCACACAGCTCGATGTAAACAACAAGAAGGGCGATGGCCGAACTCGTCACTGGGATTGATTCCCTTACCAATGGACAATCTAAATACGTCGGGGTCTTTCTGAAGCAAAACATGTCAGTAATATCAGCAACGAGATGCTTAAGACTTCATCATTGAAGTTTTTTTTTTTTTTAAATGTAAGCAACATGTATGAGCTGGAGATCATAAATCAGCAATTTGATGAAAAAAAAAAGTAACGACTGTAGGCATGAACAACTTCCATAAGCTGCATAATCAATATGAGGCATTTGTGTTTATATTTCAGGTATTTTTTCACTTTGTTAAAATTAATCACATGATTTATAAATATTTTTCACCCAGCCCCCCGAAAAACACACACACATTCACACACACATGCTGATTTGTGAATTTCGTCTCCCAAAATCTACTCTATCTCAACAATACTGCATAAGCAGCAGTGTTCATCATATTTACTTACGAGCAAGTTACAACCTCCTAGTTTACCTACGGCCGCTAGAAATATTTCTGTGCATCCGAACACAACGTTCCTCATCGTAACTTTCACCATATGAAATCAGCAAAACATAAGCTGAAGTGTTACCATCGTTACTCCACACTTGTCAGATGCCCGGCGAAAGCATTTCAATAAACTGGGACGCTTAAGACGCTACTTAAGTAATTTCTCATCACAGTCATCATCGTTGTCATGACAGTCTTAATACCGCTACTTCCTAAAAGTTCTCCAATGCTCATTGTAAGAAATTTCTATAGGTAAACAGGAACTCACTCTTCCTTTTGTTGTATACTGTATGCGCTGTTATATAATGAGGAAGAAATATCTGTAGGTAACGAGGAACGCTTGAGGCTCGGTATTAATCAGTCATACGTCGTAATAACAATAATGATCATTACAATCATAATACCGTCTTCGGGTGAGACGGGAACCAGAAATAAAACAGCGAAAAACACATAGGCAGATATCTCAAATGAGTGCCTTGTACACAGTATCTAGGGAAAGCCATTCTAGGGAAAGAAAGTACTCTTTGTCAAAAAAAAAAAAATGCTTAGAAAAGAACACATCAACAACAAAATACATACGGTATGGGATATTGACAAATTTTTTCCATAAGATTGTATTCCAAGTAGTTGAGAGAGAGAGAGAGAGAGAGAGAGAGAGAGATGTTCTAGATGGTTGCGGCCTCCTGTCAAACTAGGAAATAATGTCGAGCGAAGTGATGCAGTGTGGTGTGGTAGGGATTGAGGTGTTGTGTGATGTGGTGGGGGTGGGGGTGTAGTGTGATGTCTGCTCAGGACCCTTCTTCTCCTTCCCCTCCCTCATCTTTTGCTGCACCCACGTATACCAGTGACAAAATTGTAATACTTCAAAAGAGGCGGCATTGCGATTCAGTACAATGTATTTTTAGCGTAATTATAAAACTATGATTTTGGTATTTTAAAATGAAAGGATAAATCATCTGACCTTTCTCAGTTTAGTTTTTGATCTTATAGAGCGATATCTCAATCGCAAAGTTGTTTTTAAATGACGTCACGTCCGCGTAAAGAAATGGCGGATTCGCGGATAGGTGAGATTTACTATTTTAAATTATTTAGCAATCCTAGGAGGGTATTAGTTCATTTTGTTTAGGTCTGCCATGCCTATTGGATTATATATTACTTCTCTGAGTATCAGAGTCTTCATAATAATACGTTTTGATCATTACGTCTGAACGAAGAGTACTACGGTACAGACGTCCGAGTGTGACTGGGTTTGTCAATAATAGTCAAACCTTTTGTTTCTGGAGTTTTCATTGAAATTTGCACTTTCAGAGCTGAATGGGTTCATCAAGCGATATCTCCTTTTGCAATTAGTGAGTGCATGTTGGTGCAGCAATATAATAGCCAATGAGTAACAGGAAGTCTTGACAAGCTGTGCAAAGGAACTGGACAAAAGGGATTCACCTAAAAGCACGGGGATTATATTTGGCTGACACTGAAGGTGGAGTGAGTAAGAATGTGTTTGCCATGTGGGGTGTGATGCGAAGTAAGGTGAATCTGGGGTATTTCATAGTAAGTTTATCCAGATTCACTTTCCCAGTATAACCCAGAGTCATTCTCCATACTACCGCTCACTAACAATGTTCTCTCACTATGCACGTAGCTAAACCTTCTTTTACATAAGTCAGTTCAGCTTATGGCTCCACCCTCCAGGTGACTTGAAGTAATAATTTTTTTATTAGTGTTATTGCTTTCTACCAGTCTTGCAGAAGAAAGATGGGTGGGGGAGGTGAGGTGGTGGACCACGGTGGGTGGGTGAGAGCTTTCTGTAATATCCTAGTGTACGTTAGTAGTCAAGCCACAGTTAGAGGAGCAGCCTAGCATTTACCAACCAGCAAGCCTTATTTCTTATGTTCTAATACTGTATCATTCCTTCAGCCCCCCTGCCACACACACTACTCAGTGGTGTGGCCCTGGTGTCCCAGAATGTACCAAACTGGGTAATACTAATTGATATTTTGTAGATAGCTGTTTGATTTTCTATTTTATGCATGCTATTACAGAACAGTTTAATGCACTGCCAGGAAGACCTCTTGGAGGGAGGGGGTTAGAAGGTCTTCATTAATACCTTTATTTTATTATAAATACTTCATTTTGAATACTGTATATTGCTGTTTTCTGTAGGTGATTTTCTTAGTTTATGGTATTCTTCTTGTATATTGCTGTTTTCTGTATGTGATTTTGTTAGTGTATGGTATTTTTCTTGCTATAAAGAGGTTAATTCCATCAGAATAGTGATATCTTGGATAATATGTAGCAGAAGCCAGAACTGGATTTCAAGGATTTTAAAGTGCTGTATATTTACCGGTACATCACAACATTAGGAAACACTTTTCTTCTATTACACTTCTGTTGCAAATGAATAATAAAGAAGTTATTAGGTAGTATGCTAATTTGTGTGAGCTTACCCCCTTCCACTGTCTCACTAGTTACCTTCCTTAGAACTGAACAGAACCAATCAGTGCTTGACTTCTGAATTTACACTCAATCAGAGGGCTCTAACTCTCGCACCAGAACACAGCTAGGATTTGAAATCAGCACAGTCATGGCTGTCATTGTACGCATGTTACTGGAACATTCTACGTATTAATTGATATTTCGTGTTGATTTGTTCTTGACACCCCAACAAGATTTGACCAGCTTAGGGGAGCCCCTTACTGATAAACAGTTAATGGAAGATACATGTATATAATCACTCCATTTCAAAATGTCTTGTAAATTGCCTAAATTTGTCTAGTGATAGCAAGATGAAAGTAAAAACTGTGTCATTGTAGTCATAGGAAAGCAATGGTACAAATTGCAGGAAAGCGTACATTAACTAATGATGAAAACTTTATGACAGATGTTATCTTTCAAAATTGTATAATTCATATATGACACCTAAATTCTGTGGCAATAGCATTTATGTTACTAAGAGCACCAAGTTAGGTTTGTTGATGTTGAAAGTAGCATCCTACAGGGAGCAGTAGGTCAGTTCAAACTTGAAACCCATTCTTCCCCAAATAATTCTGATTAGTTAGGTTAAAGTAGGTTATATTTGGTTAAAGTAGGTTATATTAGGTTAGGCCATCATGTTAGGTTAGGTTGTCATTACTGTAAGTTAGATTAGGAGGGATGAACGACTAGTAACAGATTGACCAAGTAGCTGAATCAAACTGAAGTCTGACAAGGCACGTTGCCACTTGTCACAGTTTGTATATTAAACTGATGAGGTTGTATATTAGGTGTCTTAATGAATGTAATTACCATATGCATTTCTGCAAGTTCTTGAATTTGTCATGTTGATAATCATGTTAGTGGTAGGTGGTGGCGACCATCATCCACCCACTTGATGTAGTCTGCCTACTTCTTCCTTAGCCTTTATCATTCTTTTTCTGTGCCTGCCCTCCTTTCTTCCTATTTCTCCTATATTTCCTGTCACTTCTTACTGCTTTTCTTTCCTTTACAGGTGGCATTACATTGAGTTACAAGCCAAATGGTTTCCTGTAAGCCAAGAAACCATTTACAACGCTGGGTGGTAACCATATAACCAAACCATACGTGCTCCCTACGTGTCAACAAGTGGGTTGGTGGAGGGTTAGTGCCCCTCCCCTTAAAAAAAAATAACTCAAAGTCAAATGGCCACCCCTTACGGGATTATGGTGTCTGGCAATAGATAGATAGATAATCATGTTATAGTTTACTGAAGAAACATTTACTGTAGCTATTATTGTAAATTCAGTATGTAGGAGCTCCTGCTGTTTCACCAATCATTACCATATAATAACATTGTGGTTTGCATTTTTTTTTCTTCAGTTTCCTGGATGATGCTTTTTCTTGGAAGGAACAGTATGCTGGCCTGTGGCCTTTGGTTCCTTTTTCCTTGCATAAAAAAAAAAAAAAATAATGTAGCCTACACCACCACGACAACACGGTTTCTACATGCACTTCTCACTTTACACCCAAAATGATCACATTTATACGGTACCTATGTGTGAGGCTTTTTTATGTCTTTATTTTTATTTTTTTTTTTTTTTACATAATGGCTTTATGGTAGTATTTACCATGTGTTCTATGACATTTTCTTTTAGATTAAAGAAGGAGGTTTCTGTGTATCTTTATTGGGGTCATGTTCATCCAAAACCCATCAGAAAAACTGTATGGAAAAAAGTTGAACTAAAGTAAAAAAATAAATTAAAATCTGTAGTTGATAAGGACAGCTCAGTTCTGTAATAGTGTTCCCTTGTATGCAGATCTGAAACTCTCCAGGACCCCTAAAACACAGCTTGAATGTATACCGTATAGCCTACAGTAATTGAGCTGATTGCCCATGTAAGGTTTGGCAAGCTTGCCATTACAATACATACATGTTGTTAACTTCTCTTTATCATTGCAGGTACCACAACCCACCCCACCATGGACTCCAGTAAACACAAGGTGGGTATAGCACATTTATTCATACCTGACAGAAATCCCTAACCCCTCCGAACCAAGTTAATGGCCAGATGTAATCAAGTGTTGATTGATCAGTAACCAAGGAGATTCATTCCAGCCTAATAACTAAGGCTTAGATGTCATTCAGTTGTAACTCACTGTAGTATTCAAGTTGCAGGAGTGACCCAGTTCCATCAGATGAAAAAAAAACACTGCAGTACTGTACCAGAGTACTGTAGTGACGCTGATAATAATGATATAATAATGATAATAATAATAATAATAATACAGTAAGACCTCACTATAACAGACTAATTGGGGCCCAAGCCAGTCCGAAAAATGCGAAATTCCGATAAAAGCGACATCCGGACGTACCCCTGCTAATCCGGACTTTTTCCGATATATCAGACATTAGTCCGGATTGCATCAGTGGTTTTCGCCACCATTGCAGTATTGTACTGTGTTATACCTTCATTTCGTTTTTGAAGGCTGCAACATGCTTGCATGCATTGGCCTTTTTGGATTGGAGCGTGTAGCATTTTATGACCGGATGCCCTTCCTGATGTCTACCAATGACCCTTGGGTGGATTCGATCCTCTGACCCTACGGCCAGAGCGGAGCGCTCTAACCCACTGAGCCACTACATTAATCAAATGGCATAATAATACTGTACTGTGCACTGAAAAACATGTCTTTTACTTGTCTTATTGTGGTGAACATAGCTGAAGTGGTCATGCAGTCCAGACTGCTTTCTGGCTTTATCGGACTTTTTCCGATGTATAGGAGTTTAGTCCGGTAGCTCCTCGAGTCCAATAAAAGTGAATTCCGGTCTATTGAAGTCCGTTATATCGAGGTTTTACTGTAATAATAATACTGTACTGTGATAGAAAGTGTTAGGAGAAATGCATTGAGGTGGTTTGGCCACATGAAGAGGATGGAGAGCGAGAGACTGATGAGGAGAGTGTTTATGAGTGAGATGGAGGGGGGGGGAGGGAGAAGGGAGGCCAGGATGAGGTGGAGGGATGGAGCAGAGAGGTACCATATATGAGAGAGGGAGGGTGTGAGCTTGGATCAGGGTAGTGAAATGGCAGGAGGCAGGGCGACATGGAGGTGCTTTGTTTGTCTTCACCCCTTACGGGATTTGGGTGTCTGGCAGTAGATAGATAGATAATAATAATAATGATTCATCCATCCATCATCTAATCCTGTGTTGCCCCTTGATGAGTGAAGGAGCCTGGGGCTGGTCCTGACATTTACGGTGAGAGTGAGCAGCCTCACTCATCCCCAAGTGGCATTATGTGAGCAATAAACCCCAACCACTTCTTGGATGTAAATCTGGTTGGAGCTCCTCAGTTACCCACTAAACCACCAGGCACCATAGTTTGGTTATACGGTTACCACCCAGCGCAGTGATTGGTGTCCTTGTGTACAGGAAACTATTTGGCTTGTTGCTTGGTGTAGAACCGCCTGCGGACAGAAGGAAGAGGAAAGAAAGAATGACATAAGAGGAAGGAAGAGAGGAAAGGGCAGCCACCCGAGAACAGCACTACATTGAGTGAGTGGATGGTGAGCGTCCCGACCTACCTAATAGGGATAATCATATTGATAATAATAATTATCCATCCATCCATTTATTCATTTAACCACCAACCCACCCACCCATATCCTAATTATCCCATCAGGTGCATAACAATAACAACAATAATAACCTGTTTGCTTTTGTTGTCTGCACAGGATGCAAGTGGTGGGGAGGACAGTAAGGAGGTGGAATCAGGGGAGGCGGAGTCTAATGTTGACGCTGCTTCTGCTCCACCCTCCAGTGCTCCATCCTCACAGTCACATGGTCAGTGCTAGGGAAGCTGTTCTGTCAGTTTAGATATGTTTTTTGTGAACTGAGGTAGGATACTATAGCTATTTCTTCTTGTTAATCACGGGAAGCAGATTCTAACGCTGTCATTGCCTTTTTTTCCATCCTTTGGTATGCTGTCCTCAGACAGTCTCATGATCAGTGCTAAAGATGCTAACGTCATGGTTGAGATGTGTTTCTCTCTCTCTCTCTCTTTCTCTCTCTTGCAAGCATGGGAGGGATGGTGGAGTTTGTTTTTGATATCACCATCATCATCATCATCTGGACCTCCTTTCCCCACCCTAGGTTAGGGTGAGGAGTAGCAGTGTCCAGACATCCCAAATTTGCCTTGTCCAATGGGCCACGCTTCCAATTGATATTAATATGCAGTAATTTTTTGCAGTTTTTGCCAGTATCCGTTTTACATGGTTTCTTAACAACCCTAACCATCACTTAAGCAGGAGAGTAACTGTGTAAGGCAAGGAGGATTTTGTGCAGTTGTGGGGATTCCTTACTTTCATAAGTGCTGAAACCCTCAAATGGAGCAGTACCATACGATAGTTGACTCATTGAGCTCAGGAATGCCTTATTTTTTTTCTTGTCCTCTCCTTATGATCGAAGTCAGGTTACAATATTCTATTTTGGACTGGATTTATTAGATATGGTCTTAATATATCCCATCTACTTAAGAGACCTTCCTGAAATTGAATAGAATAGTCTGGTAGTTGCAAGAGTATGAAGGATGTTACTTGGATTTGAAGGGTTAAAACAACTTGGAGTATTGAGGTGGTTCCAAAGAGTGCCATATTTACCAATGGCTGTGGGGTAACAGTGCACAACCAGATAGAGTCTTCATCCTCCTCCCATCATGTGACAGATGAGTTGGAAGACTGTGCTTTATGGGATAGCAATAGAAAATGTAATCTAATGGTCTTTCAGAGTTATATGGAGTTGAAAATTTATAAGACAGTTTATGGCTGGGAGAAAAGGGGAGGGCGATTAATTTACAGGTGGTGGAAAATTAGAAAAGATGACTACGGTATCTGGGACAAGGATGTGAAATGGAAAGGAATTATATAACCAGAGAGAGAATAAAAGGCATACTGTGGTAATCTTGCACATCTTGTTGTCTCACAACCTGTTTGTAGATTAGTAACTTGCCTACCTCCTCTCCCCTCGTCCCAGTCTCTAGTGTCTGGCTTTCTCCTCACCTTATCATTCTTTTTCTTTGTTTTTTGCTCAGTTTTCACCTTGTCCCCACACCTATTTTAGCTTTCTTTTCTTCCTTTGCCCTACTTTTTTAGTCATCCCCCACTTAATTCTCTCTCATCTTACCATCTTCCCCCCACTCCCCTCTGTATCATCTCTTCATCTCCTGGCTCTCCCCACCTAATTCTTTCCCCATTCCCCATCTTCATATTTTCTCCTCCTCGCTTCTTCCTTTTCAGTCTACTCCACTTCATTATCTTCCCCTCTGTCCTTGCCTCATCCTCTGGTGTCCCATTTCTCTTACCTCCCACCATGCATAGCAATCCAAACTGCTCTTATGCTCACTCAGGTGCAGTATTTTGTGAGCTGTGTTTGTGTGAGGTAGGCATGTACAGTATACAATAGTATCGGTATAATTATGTGGACTGTAAGTGTTTCACATTTATTTATGACTTGGGTTTTTGACATGTATAAGTATACATATTATTCTTTCCTTGTCCTTCTGCCTATGGGTGACTTTACACTCCCTCTTCTGTCTTTCTTGCCTTCATTCTTTCCTCGTCCTTCTGCCTATGGGTGACTCTACACTGAGTGACAAGCCAAATGGTTTCCTGTACACCAGGAAACCATTTACTACGCTGTGTGGTAACCATATAACCAAATTTTGGCGCCTGGTGGTTTAGTGGGTAATTACGGCGCTCCAATCGGATTGAGCTGGTGAAGGTTTATATCCAAGGGGTGGTTGGGGTTTATTGCTCATGTAATGCCATTCAGGGACGAGTGAGGCTGGTCACTCTCATCTTAAATGTTAGGACCAACTTGCCTAGCCCCAGGCTCGTACGCTTCTCTGTGGGGCGACATAGGATTGGATGATGAATGAATGAATGCATGAAATTATTATTATTATTATATTTTTTACATTGAATAATATACAGTACTGTATACAGTATTATTAAACGTCCTGTAGCCAATTCATATTTTTACAACTTTGAGTTTTGACATATGTGAATCACACTTTTTTTCTTTTTTTTTCTCAGATTGCCTGCTTTTGTATAGACAGTATGGTAAGTTTATAATACAGTAAAAGTCCTACAATCCGACCACCAGTAATCCGAATATCCCAATTTTCTGATTTTTCACGATCAAATTTTTCGAATTTTCTGGGCTTTATCGAAGGATTCATCTGGCTTGGACTTGCCCTTTGGCCTGGATGTACCTGCCTTCAACTATTTATTTACAGTTCTGTGCATTTATGGTGAGTAAAGAAAAAACAAAAAAACAAACAAACACAATTTTAAGTGTTTATTTAATGATCATGTACACATTTCTAATGTTTTCAGAGGTCCCTCCAAATAGTAAAAAAAAACAGTAGTCCAAAAGACCCTCAGTCCCCTGCCATTCAGGTTACAGGACTTTTACTGTATGTGGTACTATACAGGTGATTTTTATACATGTACTTCTCATTGTAATTCAGCTATGTATTCTAAGATTTCACAGCTTTTTCATTCCAGTTGGTACTGCAAATTCAGGGAACTGGCAGATCAGCATTATATGTTGAATTGGAACTTGTATCATCTTTCTGAAATTCATGTTGAACTTGCAACAAAAAAGAATACTGTATCAGAAAAGGTGACATAATGAGGAATTATGAACTGAATACATAAACCTGTACTCGGGAAAGGGGATATATTGTACATTAATTACTGAAACATGTGTTGGTACTGTATTAGAACATGTCTGATCTTTTATTACAATTGCTGACTGCTTTCTGTAATTTAGGATGTAAGCTGAGCACATCTAACAACTATCGGTATTTCGTAAGTGTAAGTCAGAAATTAGTTACTTGACATCCTCTTTGTGTTGTCAGTTTTGTGTGTATGAGCACTACTGTATGATAAATGTATAATGTGCTCTGTAGGTTAAGTTTATAATGTACTATGCAGGTGATGTTTATAATGTACAGTGTAGGTGATAATGTACAGTGCAGATGATGTTTGTAATGTACAGTGCAGATGTGTATAATGCACTGTATAGGTGATGTGTATAACCTACTGTGCAGGTGATGTGGGTGTGAGTGGCAGTGAAGGTGGCAGCAGCAGCAGCAGCAGCAGCAGCAGCAACCGCAGCAGTGGTGTGGGTGGTGGGAGCCTGTCTAGCACTGGGATGGGGAACCCCTTTGCCCGGGCCGCCCCTCAGGGCACTTGGTCCAGCGAGTCAGAGCAGCGTCCCATCCTTGCCCCGCCCCGCCTCAGCCCCGCCTCAGACACAGGTACAGGCAGTTATCATTGTAAATGAGGAGTTCCAAAATATCCAGGGATGATGCCCATGATATTGGACATTTTTAATGGGGTAAAATCACCATTTTGGACTCAGCAGCTCCAATTGCATGCATTTGGATCCCCCCCAAAAAAGGAATAATAATAATAATAAAATAAAATAAAATAAAATAAAATAAAATAAAATAAAATACAAGTAAATCCTCCCACCTCCCATAGTAAACTTAGAACAACATATATGGTTTCAAAATAATCAGCTGTCATTGTATTTCGTCCCACAAATATGCAACAAATGATTCCCAGTGGTAGATATACTAAGGTAAGGAAAAGATTGCATCTAGTTGCATCCATTTTGGAGTAACTGTCCAGAATGGCAAGCTTACCCCACAATTGTTAATTTTGTTGTTCTTGTTGCTTTACCGTGGTTTGTCTAGCTGTGTAGACCTGCTGACCACAGGTGAGCAACTGCCTTCATTGGGCCATCCTACAGGTACATACAGTGTGTAGGGATCCAGTGCTCCCTTGTGGTAGATGGTGCCTTGCCAGGGGTGGACCAGGGTCCTTCCCATGGTGAGATGCTGGGAAATATGGAAAGATTTGGTTTCCAGGTGGATGCCATAGCTGCTCCACCCATGGTGCACAGCACCACCACATGAAGTCTCCTTGTTAATGCATCAGCTACTAATCTAAATTGAAGGAAATGTCAAATCAGCTGTATGGATGGAAGTCTGATTATGTACTTATAATCATGCTACACCCAGATGATTATGATCAGTATAAGATTGATCCCTAGCAGCGAAGGAGTCAGTGAGAGATATGCCTAACCCCTTCCATTTCAAAAAAGACTTCTCAGAGTTGAATAAAACTGTCCGGAGATTGCTAGAATAAAATATCATCGAACTGACAGCATTATCCTTTTTGCTCATGTTAAGGCACTTGGGTGTTTTATTCAGGCCAACGTTAGATGATTTTGTTCTTACTGTTAGGTAATATGAATTGTGTAAGTGTGAATGCTTTATGAGAATGATATTTTTATTTTTATAATTACAGTGCTCATGGGTGATTGCCCTTTCCTCTCTTCCTTCCCTCTTTCCTTCCTTCTTTCTGTTTTATTCCCCCCCCCTTCATTCTTTCCTCTTCCATCTGTCACTGGGTGACTTTACACTGAGTGACAAGCCAAATGGCTTCCTGTACACTATTACACCATTTACTACACTGGGTGGTAACCATTTAACAAAATTATGGCACCTGGTGGTTTAGCGCTCCATTCAGATTGAGCCCTTGCAGGTTTATAGCGAAGGGGTGGTTGGGGCTTATTGCTCACATAATGCCACTCAGGGATGAGTGAGGCTTGTCTCATGTTCAGTGTAAAGAGCAACGTGCCTAGCCCTGGGCTCCTATGCTTCTCATGGGACAACATAAGATTAGTTGATGATAAGAAGTTTCCAGATATTGTATATATATGTATTTTTGTCAGCAGTTGGAATGAAAGTAAGCAGCAGTAGCAGCACTGGTGGGGGAGTACTGCGGCCGTCAGCATTAGCAGCTGGGCGGCTGGGTGGGCCAGTGAGAGCGCCAGGGAGTTTCTTCCCGCCACCAGCACTCACAGTCACAGCATCGTCTCCACCACAGCCCACCAAAACAGAATTTAAACTCAAGCCATCAGTTCTGTCATCCTCCGGAAATCCCTTTGCTAGAAGTAAGGCATATGCTTCAGTTAGAGTGGAATATAGAGTACCTTTTTTATGTTCTGAATAAATTATCTTCACATCACCCCCAAGACAGAATTTAAACAAAAAAGCTGTCAGTTCTGTAATTGTCTGGCAACTCCTTTGCTTGAAGCAAGACATCCTTCAGTAAGAGTGGGATATTGAATAAGACATCCTACAGTAAGAATGAAGTATACAGTGAGATATATCTTTCAGTGAGATTAATATATTGAGTAGCTGCGGATTCTTTTGTGTTTTGAATGGTTTATCTTCACTTCAGTCCACCAAGACAGGATTTGGTCTCAAGCTATCAGTTTTATAATCCTATGGAAACCCTTTAGCTAGAAGTACTGGGTAAGACAAGACATCCCTTATTGAGAGTTTGACATGCATTAGATGTTCTTTTTAATCCGTTCATCCAGAGAGTGGTATTGTTATTTCATTGTTGCTGCTATCAAACAGTTCATGTTAAGAGTGCAGCCCAATAATTAAGGGGCTAGTGTATGCTGTTTCTAACCCTGCCAGTTCAAAAAATCTATCTTGGGTTGACTAATATCATCAGAGCTATTGACTAATATCATCTGGAGCTAGCAGGAATAAAGTACAGAGTATGTCATCAAAGTCATTCATAATATTGATTTTTTTATGTTCTGAGAGTTTTAATATAAAATCACTTGTCTTGTAGTAAAGCCTGTGTTTGTATTTTTAGTGTATTCATTTATGTTCTGATTTTTTTATTGTACCACTTGTGTTATAGTTATACCTTTGTTTCTGCTTGTCATTATTGTACTGGAGAGGGATGCCTTCATATGGTGGCATCAATATAACTGGTTGGCTAAGCTGCCTAATTATATAAATAATCCCTCAACTTCTCTATATCCCAAGAGATAGATGGTGGACTGTTGGAGAAGGGCAACCAGCCTGCAGTTGACCAGGTTCATGTTACCAATGAACTTGGGTTACAACTACTGCATTACTACTACTACTACTACTGTACATAGCTTTGTGCTTTTTCTTGATGCATAGTGTATTACAGGTATGAGAGAATCAGAGAGCAAAAGTGATGCTGAGAGTGGGAGCAGCGAACCAGACAAGGCAGCAACTGAACAACGCCTTCCCTCCACCATGGCCAGCAGGGAAGATAAAAGCCAGTCAGATAGTCACACGCCGCCGTCATCCTCTCAGACAGACAGTAAAGCAGCCAGCAATAAGGCAAATACCAGCAGTAACCTCTTCCTTCCACTCGGCAATGGCAATGACAGGTATCTATATCTGTCAGTCTCTCAGTCTGTTTCTTTGCCCATCTCTCTGTTTGTTTATCTAGCTACAGTAACCTGTGTCTGTCCATTTATCTTTTATCAATCTTCTGTCTGTTTATAACCATATTCTAAAGGCTTGAATGATAGGTGAATGATTTGTAAAGCCCATTTCACTGGGTGTGCTGTTGTTAGTTCTTCCACTTCATTGCCTTCTTTTTCTATGGGTCTGACCTCACCCAGTCATTTGGTACGATTGAGGATTGGAATGATGATGATGATGATGATAACTTCCCTTTTTAGATATTTGGATTATAGAAATAAAGTACTATAATTTTCTTTTACTTCTTCCCCAGTTCTTCCAGCCCTACTATAGCCAGGAACAGCTTCATCTTTGGCCACAACCTACAGTCAAAAATTACTGTAAGTGTGCAGGTTTTTATATATATCCATATATAACCAAATTATGGCTTTTGATGGTTTAGTGGGTAATTAAGGCACTCCAATCAGATTGAACCAGTGCAGGTTTATATCCAAGGGGTGATTGGGGTTTATTGCTCATGTAATGCCACTCAGGGATGAGTGAGGCTGGTCACTCTCATCTTAAATATCAGGACCAACTTGCCTACCCTGGGCTTCTACTCTCCTCATGGGGTGGCATAGGATTGCATGATGGATGGATTATTGCATTGTGTATGTAAAAAATTACTCCTGAAACCTCTGACTAGTATTACATTAGGGTAGAAGAGAAGTTGAATTACAGGATAGACTTAGTGGAAACATAGTAGAGTTCAGAGTTATTAGGCACAGTTAGTTGTTATATTATTTCTTGACCCAAATGATCTTTTGTTATACAGGGTGCCACAAATAATGCTGTACTAGAAATTCACTTGCCAGTATCTTATGTGTTAAGGGTATGGATCAGTCTACTGGTGTGTGTGGCAGTGGGAGTAGGATATGAATAAAAACTAGAAGGTGACATTTATAATGCTGATTGCTTAGTCCCTGCTACACACAAGAAATAATCCAGCAGAGTGGAAGAGAAGTGTTTTATATATGGGCCACCCTTTATATCATACTGGTGCAGATTTAGTAAACCTTTTTTTACAATATATACAGAAAGCCCCCTTTATTCCCCCCTCCATATCATTGTTTTCATTATTCCAGCCATCAGCACTGGTACAGCAGCTAAGCCATCCAGTACTCAGAATTACATTCCCAACCTTAAATTGTTTATGGTCACACATTTCTCACATTGTACATATGGTAACTGCATTATGTCTTTGTAATATGATCTTGTCTCCTGAAAGCAGTCACTAGAGTACATGTCAAAATAAGGTGTATACTGTATTGTTATTATTATCATCATCATTATCAGGCTGGTGGTGGCAGCAGTGGCAGCGGTGCTAGTGGTGGATGGGGTGTGTCCTCATCCTCATCTGACCCTTCAGAGACAACTAACGGGGAGAAGCCTACTGGTAATCTCTTCTCAGAAGCTGCATCTGAAGTTTCTAGGGTATGAAGCATTTCATCATGTGCTTTGTCTGTCTGTAAAAAAAAAAAAAAAAATTGTTTCTGTTTATTTGTCTGTCTGTCTGCTTGTCTACTGTATATAAATGAATGTATTTATATAAATGTATTATGCATATATAGTAATGCTGAAGTATTTCTTGCATATGAATGTTTGCATGGTTGGGTATGCAGCTTGGATCCCCCTTTGACTCTGGGCATAGGCTTTACAGTCCATTCCCTGAGGTCCAGCAGTCCTCATACATAATGCATACCTTCACAGGCCACCACCTTGGTGCCAGCACCCACCATCCATATTGAATACATGCCAGGGTTAGCAAGGGTACTTTTACAACATGTGAATGGGTCTTCTAGTAGGTCAGTAAAGTCTGCTGTAATGAAATTCAGATCCTTAAATTGTTCCCTGTCTTAGCCAGGATTCAAACTCGTGTCAATTGGTACCACAAACCACCTCTTTCCACTGCCTCCCCCATGTTTGCACATGTTTATTTATAAGTCACTGGGTCTGCTGGGTATAGGTCTCCCACTTTCATATTTTTCTCATTCCTTTTTTTTTTCTTTCTAGATCCTTCCAAACTCAGCCATAAGTATGAAAAAGAGACAGGGATGATGATGATTATATGGAGTGTATTTTTTATATACAGATATATATTTTTTGTAGTGGACAGAGGGAGGATCCATAGGAGCATCAGCCACTACCAACGGACAACCTCACACTGGCAATCTCTTCACTGATGCAGCTTCTGGCATCACACAGGTTGGTCTGAGCAAAGTTGAAGGATACAGAGGTATGCCCTCTCACCTTAACTTGGCCTAGAGTTTTGTTCTTTTGTAGCCTAATTTATGTAGTTCAGTGTTGGAAAAAAATATACTGTGACTCAACATTCATTTAATAGTTCTTTTTTACTTGCACCATATTCTAGTGTTAATCTGTCATTACACCTCAGTGTTCAAGATACGGAAATGGCAGTTTTATGCCGAATTAGAGTAAAAAGGATATAGTTTTGTACCACATGCTTGAGTTTATCACCAAAAGCTAAATGGAGGTTTTTGACTGTATCTCTTGAAGTAGTATTTTTAGTTGCAACCCCGGGCTCTTCTGGATGTGAATCTGGTGGACTGCAGACTGAAATTGCTCTCCTTTAGTCCACCGCCCTCCTTCAGGACAAAAGGGAGGGAGCTGCGGGACATTTGTATAAGGAGAAAAGAGAGGGAGCTGCAGGACACCTGTATAAGGAGAAAAGAGAGGGAGCTACAGGACATTTGTATAACCAGGCAGTGGAACCATCTAGATATATTTATGTCACCACATGAATACATCCCTCTCCAGCACTTATATCTTGTAGATGTCCCAGGGTGATGGGTGAATAATCTCCCAGAGGCACAAGGGTATAAGTTAGAGATGAGGATTGAGGCAGAGCATCTCATGACATGCACCCCCACCTTTATGTTGTGCCCCATTAATAACAGACTTCCTTACTCCACATCTTTTGCAGATCACATTATTTAGCTGTTTGTTTTCTGTTGCATACAGTTGTCTCCCACTATTCGCAGATTCTTGATTGCCAGTTTCATTTATTCACAGGTTAATAAATCATATCAAAAGACACATGTTTTAGGTGTGTTTTGGGATGATTTCATCTCTCATTTTAATAAATAATCTGAAAATACATTTGAAACAAAGCTTGTAACATCTGGTGATGTTTTGGGATATTATATAGGGATTTTTAGGCTCTTTTAGATAGATTGTTATTTTCACAGGGTTTACTGTTCTGCTGTTTGCCTTCTTTAACACCCACAGATGGTTAGGGACTACTTTACTAATGTAATATTCAACCATAATAATTTTTTTTTAACAAGAGCTGTTGAATCTTGCAACAGACACAAGACAGGGATGGTTGGCGAGGTGGACAGAGCCTGGAAGAGTCTTCCCGAGAGATTACAGAGAAGGAAAAGAGTCAGAAGCGCAAGTTTGATGAGGTGGAAGTAATCACAGGGGAAGAGAATGAATCCAATGTCTTGCAGGTCAGTGCACAAGATTTATTCAGAGTTCTAGAGGAGTGATATTACAGTATATGAATTATTTGAAGTGATCGAAAAACATGATGGTGATGATTTGAAACAGTCTCCATAAACTTCTTTATTAATTTTTAATAATTTGGCCAGGTGCCAAACAGTTTTATTCAGCTTAGAAAAGACCTCCCTGATTTAGGATGTTACAGCCAGTCAGTCATGTTGGACTTTAGGGGAGAAAAAATGGACTGTAATCATCTTAGAAAGTAACCATCTGAAAGAGAAATTTATCCTTGTGAATATGGAAGGAAGTTTCCCTCATTTGAATAAAATCAAATACCGTAATCAGCTCAAATTAAATGACACCATGCTTTATCGTAAAGAATTACACATTGAGAATGGGTATGGAACAACTGATATTTTCTGTGGACTGAGAGCTAAACCAAGTGCCAAATTACATTTTCTTTGGACTAGGAGCTAAACAAAGTGACAAATAAGATTACCAAATAATAATTGGGCTTGAATGATGAGTGAATGGAAGTTTGAGTTAATGATGATTATGAATAATCCTTAAGTTTCCAAGAGCACTTTCAGGGTTAAGAAGCTTCAAAGATGTGCTGTTGTGTAAAGTAACATAAGGATAGTGGTTACTTCTCACTGAAAGTCTGGAATGTGCAAAGGTGATGCACTACTTTACTTGAGTTATGATTTAGGAATTAAAAGTGCAGAATACACTCATTTTTTAACTTTAAAAGACCTTTTCAACTTCACCACTTCTCCTCTCTTGTAGTCCCCTTGTACCCCACTTATCTTCTCTACCTTCTTCCTCTCTCCACTTGTTCTCATCTCTGCCCCTCCCTCTCTCCACTTGT
>JAGKTI010008059.1:8847-34777 GCA_018397915.1 Birgus latro | reverse complement strand
ATGGGGAGTGGCAAACCCTACAAGAGTTTCCTGGAGACAGACACACATAGGGGAACAAGTCAGTAGGGTCCGCAGCTCCTCCCAATTACCGCGCAGCCCTCGACAGTTCCATTGTAGTATACTAGTTGAAAATGCCATAGTACCCACAGTGAAGGAGGAGTCAGGATGAGGGGCGAGACAACCTTGCCCCCCCAGTGGGTTTGAATTGGTGCTTATGAGAGCCCTTTGGAGGAGCGTGCCCAGCACCAGAAACCCGTACCCTCTGTCTAACATTAGAAGGCAAATGTGAGGATGAGGAATTAAGTTTTACAATATTCTTTCTTGGAGTGGACACACCAGGTTGTTTGAAAGGCGGCTTGGGGGCCACCTTTGGAGATGTAAGACAGCCAGTCCCCTCACCAGAAGCCCGAGAGGTGGAAGAAGAGTCCACAGGACTCGAATGATTGGAGAAGGTCATCCTATTCTTCATGCCTGAAGTATCAACGGGCTGTCCAACAACATCCCCAGGTGGGGACTGGACCACAGGCGAAACATCAGCTTCAGCTTCCACCTAGCTAGACCCCTCAGCCTCCATGGCAGATGGAACAGACGAGAGGTCGACACAAGGTTCGAGAACAGAGACCTTAGGTGGCCGGTCTTCAGGCTCCGAGGACTCTGAAGAATTACGGTGATGTTTGCCAGGTACAGAGAGAGCCTTGGGCGTATTGGGAAGGACAGGAGAAGTACTCCGGTCGACGTGAACATCTGCCACCACCACAGAACTGTGCAAGCTGTCAGCTACCAAGGTGGGGGCGGACATTCTGGAAAGGACAGAAGCATAGGTAACACCGGGCTGGAAGAAGTGAGTCTGGGCTCTCTTCTTAGCCTCGGGAAACGAAACCTTCTCAAGTGTTCGGATTGATAAAATCTCCTTTTCCAAGCAGTATCGAGGGCAACTTTTAGAATATGCAGCGTGAGGGCCCCCACAGTGATGGCATTTAACCCACCGAGTCCCATCGACGTACGGTGTATGTCGCAACTTTTTTCTGTGGACAGACCCAATTACGTACATCGTATGTCACGCAATTGCAAGGCCCATTATGTGGACATTTTTCAACATTCGCGGGTGATTTTTGGTAGGCATATGTGGGAGACCTTCCTCTACCTGCTGTCAAGCGGGGATACTGCCTGGTCCCTCCTAACCCCCCATTCTCCCCCTCCCCTCCACACTAGGCAATTCACCTGTTAGAAGCAACCTAGCCAGTAAAGGTATGTTGCCCCACTGTCTCTCTAATGACGAAATTCACGGTGAAAGTGATTCCTGAGGTGGAGGATGAAGAAACAAAGAAGCTAGAGGTAGACACAAACAAAGTGATGAGGTGGTAATGTCGTAATGGAAGGTGCCATATAATAGGTTTTGGGTAAGTGAACAATGCTTATAAATGCCTATATTATTGTGTGAAAACCATTATAGACTTTTACTACACATAAATTCGTACCAAATAAATGAAATAAATTCGTAATTTAAAGTGGCTTGAATTAGTCAACCCTTCCATAGTTCGTTTTCTTAGCCAGGTGCCCTGAAAAAGAAGGAAAACGTAAGGTTGAGTGACACCTGTATCAACATTTTTTTTACCTCAGGATCGCGATTGCACTATGAATTTTCGATGTTTCTCACCAAAAGCGAAGGTTTCAGCCAAAAAACAAAAAGTCGAAATCGGTCGGGATCTGGCGGTAAGCTGGGTAAAAAACTGGTGGGGACTCGGGGGGTTAAGGGGTCCTGTACAGTCGCTGGTAAGGGATGATCTGCCACAAGAGACACAGACTCCAGGAAGGCCAGCCTGAGCACACCGACAAAATTTGCAAAAGTGACCATACCCCTGACAGTGCAAACATCGCTTTGGGGTCGGCACATACGGCTTCACAGGAAGTGATTGCCATGCCAGTTTCACTGATCTAGGTAATGTCAATTTATTGAAAGTCAAAAACAAGGTTGAATTCGGGATCAAAATCCCATCAATCTTTTTCTGAAAGCGTTCAACTTTTACTATGCTAAATGACTGCAGCTCCTCCAACAGTCGCTCCTCAGAGTATCGGAGGATGTCATGTGAGAAAACAACTCCCTTACATTGGTTGAAGGTTCCATGAGCAACACGGGCAACAGCAAAGCTAGCAACAGAGGTCAAAGCCATTAAGCGTGAGCTCTCTTCTGGGAAGGACAAATCAGTGAGAATGCTTCCATCCCCCTGGGAAGAGATCTTCGGCTCTCGTCCACAAGCCAACACTATTGCATGGTGCAAAGCGAATATATCAATATCTAGGACTGACCCACCTAGGGAGGATTTCATTACCAGATATTTGACATATGATACTGGCACCGGCTCATCTGTGTTCAACCCCAAAGCCACACCAACCCGACGTGACCGCCTCCCAGTCCCAGCTGAATGCTGGGGCAATGAAGGATAATCACAAGGGGCCTGGTAAGGCGGAGCCAAAGTCGTCAACCAAACTTTTATCAATAGATGCCATAATACATCATAACAGACTTCATTCCCCCACCCCTCCACCCACCATGGAGCCCAACAAGGGGAGGTCTTATGCCAGGGACGACGCCACTGGCGACCCTAGAGATAGCGGGAGAGTATACGCGGGTAACCACCGGGGGACCGGGGCAAGGGTGACTCCAGGACGATAGGAGCCCCCAGGCCCTCCAGTGCCCACTTGACCCTAGCCAACGCATGACCAGCCGATTGACCTAGTCGGGCCCAACCAGGCCACCCATATGGCCAGAATAAGAGACAAAATAGGTGTATTCCTAGCTGCAGGGTGCACCGTACAGCATCGCTCAACCTCCAGAACTCCCGTCTCCCAGCATTACGGGACGCCACGCACGGCAAACACATGGGGAGGCAACAGTCCCGCCGTAGGTGGTAAACGGGTTGGGACTAACATCACCAGCAGGCCTCCTCCACTAGTGATGCAGGGGGTGCTTGGTCCACGAGACCGACAAACGCTGAACCCATCAAAGGTAGGCATGCCTCAAAAGTAGGTGGCACCGTCAACCACGCTTCAAGCCCTGCCACAACGTCAAGGTGACCCCCTGCAGCGGGGTAGTATCGGAAGAACAATTTTGCCTGCCCTCCAGGAGTTTTAAGGATCATCAATTCCAGAACTTTTGCTAGAATAAGTGAGCCTCTAGCAAGCTGCTACTGAGGAATTCTATCTTGATTCATTCATTCACCGTGACAACACGATCTTATTCCACCATCATATCTTATTCTCGCAATAATATCTTATCCTCACAATAATATCATATTCCACCACTTTAGTCACCAGTGTAGAGCTGAAAATTTTGGCTCTTATGAAATGGATGGGAAATTTTATTGAAGCCAGTCTAACAAATCCCACCACTCCAGTCACCAGTGTAATGATAGAAATTTTTAACTCTTATGAAATGATGAGAGATAACATATCACACCGCTAATGACACCAGTGTGATGCTATGAAATTCTCACTCATCGTAAGAATCGGAGTTTTAGAGAGTAGGCTGCCACCACCTAGTGTATGCTGGGAAATTATTCCACCAGGAAAGGAAGAAGAAGACTTCTGGGGCCTTGCGAAGAAGAAAACTAGGGTAGCGTGTTCTTTTAAAGGGGCACGTGAGTAATAAGATATTAGCACACGATTAAAACTCCTTAGACTTAAACTCAATGAAAACTTATCCTAATATTTACCAGTTGTAAACATACAAAAAAAACGAGGATAATTAGATGAAATTAAACATAGATTACTTTACAGACTATGAATTACTAGGAACTGAAAGATAAATTCTCCTTTGCACTGAGATTAATACCAGGCCAATTAAAAATAATAGGGATCAATAATTGCAAGAATATAAATTACCACAGCTGACTAATTTCTCGGAATGATATTATCACACTAATACATAATGTTCTTCACTTTTGGGTAAATATTCAATATTACTGTATATTATCATACACTAATATATAATCTTCAACACCGAACCAACACTCCTAAATGGCACTGATACACTAAGTTTTATCCCTTCCGGGAATATTAATTTCACCTCTTAATGTAATATTTAAAATAATACTATCCCATGTGAATCTAGCAATCTCACGGTCTCAAACGGACTCGTCAGGCAAACTCACCGAGATATTACTTCCATAAAATATTCTCCCAAGTTTAGAATACACACATTAACTGAAAGGTTATTTATAAATTGACACCACATTCAAAAGAACGATACAGTAGGCTCAATACTTAAAGTGGATGAATAATCAATGCTCTTAGGGAAAACAAATATATGTGAATACAAAACTCTTATCAAGCTAAACACATCACACAAAAAGGATAGAATATTCTAATGGAACAGCCAATTCCGCAACTGAATTACGTATAACAGAAAAAAATGGGGAGGGGATTTCGGTGTAGCAGGCAACAGGCGTGGGGATTGCGAACCAGACGGTTTGGGCGGATATATGGATTTTAGAGTTACTGACCTGTATCGATGGGAAGGGAGACGGCGTTATGCCGGTCCCAGGCACTCGTGTGGTTTATATAAGCTCAGTTTGTTCTAACATTGGGAATTGACTACGACTTCGACTTGTAACTCCCCTGTTTTGATGGTGGAAGGAAAGTCCTGGAATAGCTATTTACCGCCTTTAATTGTGGAGCACAAAGATAACGTGTTACCTCTCTAGAAGTTAGCCCTCGACTGTGGGGGCATATGGTTCGAGTTGGCTGGCAAGCCTGGGAACACTGAACACGTCTGCAGTTCTAGGATACAGTGGGTGAGGGGTATACTGTATATACATCACGGGCATAATACATACATATAAGGGGAATGGTACAATACTCCCCCGGGTGGTTGAAACTGTGTCTCCTGACACTAGAGAGGAGCTATATGGGGTGATTCATATGACTATGGGAGGCGGATGATTTGTACAAGTAGGGGGTATGATACAGGGGAAGGAGGGAGGAATTATGATACAGGTAATGGTAGGGAGTAAGTATGATACATGGGTCGGAGGGAGGACATGGCCATGTCAAGATGTAAGTTAGGGATATACATTGGTACAAGGTGAGGTATGTTGATATATGATACAAGGAGTAAATAGAGTATCCATTCACTCATGTTCTGATATCTATAGAAGTACTGTATATCATTCTTGTGAAATAGGGTACACATGTCATTCCACTTTTTTTTTCTATGTTAGTTTCTGTCACACATTACTGGATCAAAGATATGCCAACATTTGCTGGTGGTACTTTTGCTGTCCACAGTTTATACAACTGATCAGGTGGCATTGGTAGTCACTGAATGGGAAGGCACTTAATCTTGGGTAGGGCGTACTATGCCAGTAGCAGTTCTGATTTCCTGTAGTCTGTGATCCATTTTCCGAACACAACAGTGCACTGCACAGAGGACGAGGAGAAAACCTATGAAAGAGATGACCATAGGGGGAAACACAACGGTTGGATGAACCCATGAACGGCTGAAGGCCAGAGAAAATTGATCCATAATGAAGTCACTCTCGTTGAGGAATGTTAGCATACGCATGTTGGGGGAGATAACGGTAATGTTAGTAGACCGCAGGTTGGAAGGAATGTCAATTGGTTGGAAGATGTCATAGGAGTGTTTACGGACAGATTGGTGATAGCGAGTGGCATAAGTGATGACTGACTCTGATTTGATGGTACAACAGTCCGGTGCTTTGTAGAGGCAACTAGCAGGTATGGAGCGGACCGAAGTACCAGGAGACATGATGGTGACAGAGATAACAGGCCGAGTATATGGAATTGTTACGAACTAAAGCAGACTTACAGGGTGTAGCGCTGCTAGGGAAGATAGCGAAAAGGTGGGCAGCACAGAGACGAGAGGTAGGGGTGAGGGAGGAACACTGTTGGAGGTCTGTGGTAGAAAGGAAGGCAAGTGAAAGACAGTCATGTGAGAGGAGGAAATATTCTGAAGGAACAGAGACTTGCAATAAGGAGTTGTTGTATCGGAAGGGGAAGGGAATGATGTGGAATAGGTTGAAGGTGATGTCAGAACGGAGAGGGATATGGACAACGACGTATTTGGTGAGAAGAGTGGCCTCGAGAACTGGATAGTAATATTCGAAAGAGGAGTAGGGGAGTACTGGGGATAAAACGAAAGTAGAGTGAGCCAATTCTAATACAGAGTGGAGAGCTGAGATGGGTACTAAGTCTGCAGTCACATGTCCATCAATAGCATCGACTAGGATACGAACTAAGGTAGTGACCTGAGAGAATAGAGAGTCAATGGCTAGTTGGAGATTATCCATGTTGAGTTTGAGATAAAAGAACTGAGAAATAACGTTGAGATTTGAAGCCGGAAAGGTCACGAGCTGTAGCAACGCCCAACAAGCAGCTTAGAATCTCACCTCTGAAGTCAAAGAGACCTCGTTTCACACGAGAGCGACCTACGGGTAGCTGAATGGAGAATGTGTCATTGAGCTCAGTGAATTTACCAGAAAAGTATTGCAACTGCCATGTGAGTGGAAGCAAAAGATTATATAAATACTGATATGGGTTGTGTTTCCCCATAAGGGCTGTGAGGTGGGTTTTGATTTTGTGGAGCTGGTGCACATAGGCAGGCAGGGCGATGGCTACGTCAGCAAGGGGCGCAAGATCGTAGCGCAGGGAGACTACATCTTCAGTGAGCATTACCTCACCTCCTGAGCCAACCAAGGCCCCGGGACGTACTCCACCATCGTCCTCACCGGACCCGGACCCTAGGAGGGTCAGCACTGCCAGCAGGTAGACCGCTAACATCATACCTAGATTAGGTGAGAAAAAATGGAAGAGTTCCTGGAGAGGTTGATGGGCGTAACGCAGTTTGGATCGATACTGATTTGTTGATGAATGAGTAGATGTAGGTGGAGATGAAGGAGACTGATGGATAGGTGGAGATGGGGTAGATTGAGGGATCTGTGGAGTAGGAGGGAAAGCAGTAGGTTGTGCAAGTGATTCTTCCAACACTAGGCCCTGTGGAGCACATTTTAGATCGTCAGCATGGACCCACTTAGTTTCTGTAGTGACGAGGTCTTGGATGTGGAACTTGTTGGCATGTTTATTCAGTACGCGATGGGGGCCGGTAAATTTGTCGTCCAATTTAGAGGTGCGCGTATGGGAATGAGCAAAGACTAGATCACCGATGTTGATAGTGATAGGAAAGGCAGATTTATGTTAGCATTGTATCATGTCCTCCTTAGATGAAGCGAGATTGGATGTTACATACTGATGGATTGTTTGGAAGTTGGCCAATTTTACTTTGACATAATCATCCATGTTATAGATGGGGTCTGGCTTTGAGGATAAAAGGGTGTATAGTAGGTGTTTGTCAAAACCAAAGAGGACAAAGAATGGAGATTCGCCAATGGAAGCATTGATGAAGCTATTGATTGAGGATGTTACTTGGGGAATCCAGTTATCCCATGACGAACTATAGGAGCCTAGGTGTCTGAGGCATCATAAGATTTTTCTATTGTGGCGCTCTACAAGGCCATTCGAAGCTTAATGGTTAGGTATCACATTGCATTTATTAATTTTAAAGCGACGACAGATCTCCAGGAGGCTATTGTTGAACTCAGTACCGTTGTCAGTGAGGATGGTATGCGGTTTACTGAACGGGCAAATTACGTGATATACGAAGGCACGTGCAGCACTCTTTGCGGTCTTATCTGAGAGGAGGACGAGGACACAGTAGCGTGAGAAATGGTCGACTGCTACAAACAAATACTCTGGGCCTGATTCTGTAAGAGGGAGTTTTAGAAGATCAATGGACACTGTTTCGCATGGGAGTGACGGGATTGGATATTGTAAGAGCAGTCCAGGTAAGCCGGTGGAACCTTTGTGGCGGTGGCACGAGATGCAAGAGTCACAGTGTGCGTTGATATCGCGACGCATGGTTGGCCAATAGTACTCGAGACATGCTTGGCGCAAGCATCGGTCTTTACATGGATGGGATGCGTGAGGTGTATCATGAACGATGTGAAGGACCGCAGGGATCTTGTCAGTAGGGACAATGAGTTGGTGTACTTCTCTGTTGGGCAAATCCTTCCCTGTAAGAAATATTTTTCTGTACAAGAGACCATCTTTTAGTATGAACTCATCTAGTGGTACTGGTAGAGCAGGTAAGGTCGAGGCATCTCCTGATTCGCGGAAATAAACTACTTGGGACCACATGGAATCTTTGCGCTGTGAGTTTTGAACATCCTCTGATGTTAAGGTTGTGCTGTCAGTGGCCTTGGGCTGCAGGGACGTGACAGGCGCGGCTACATGACGTGAGAGGGCGTCTACGACTACATTCGATTTTCCTGGGACATACTGAAAATTGGGATTGAAGTCCTGGATGGTGATGAACCATCTAGATGACCTACTGATGAGGTTGCGTCCCTTAAACAAATCATATAGAGAAAGGTGGTGTGTCTGGATATGCACTGGAAAACCATATACTATGTCTCTGAAATGTTTCAAGGACCAGACTACTACCAAAGCTTCTAAATCGGTGACACTGTAATTACATTCAGCGGTGGTAAGTGCACGACTAGCATACGCTATTGCATGCTTCCTGAATGCTTGACCTAGCTGCATTAAAACTGCACCAAGTCCTGCGCCTGAAGCGTCTGTGCATAAAAGAAAGGGTTTGGTATAATCAGGGAATGCTAAAATTGGGGCATTGGGCATTGACAAGAGCTGTCTNGCTTGGAAAGCCTGGGACTGATCGTTAGTCCATACAAAGGATACATTCTTCCTTAGTAAGTGGGTTAGAGGAGCGGCGATCTTTGCATAGTCTTTAATGAATCTGCGATAGTAACCACTTAGGCCTAGGAAACTTCTGACAGCATCGGTAGTGGTAGGTTCTGGGAAATTGATGATCGCCTTAGTTTTGTTGTCATTAGTATGAATGCCTTGTGCGTCGACGACATGGCCTAGAAAGTTGATTTTCTTTCTCAGGAAGTCACATTTACTGAGGTTGATTTTCAGGCCTGCTAGCTGTTGGCGTTCCAATACTTGTTGTAGCTTGGCAAAATGGTCAGGGACTGATTTACTTACAACAATGATGTCATCTAGGTAAGCAAAAAGAAAGTGTCCAATCATGCCACTAAAGACGGAATGAATAAGTCGCATGAATACTGAAGGAGCATTTCTCAAACCAAAAGGAAGTCTCTTAAACTGAAAACGTACGGAAGGGGTGCTGAAGGCTGTAATTGGGCGAGAGGATTCTTCTATTTCGACCTGCCAGTAACCATTGAGGAGGTCTAGGGATGAAAAAACTAAGTTATTTTCACCTAGTGATTCTAGCAAATCTGTGAGGACAGGTAACGGGAAACGGTCTGGAACGGTTACAGAGTTTACTTTACTGTCTAAAGTTGCCGTCCTTCTTTGGGACTAAGAAAAGAGGGCTATTCCATGGACTGACGGAGGGTTCGATAATGTCCTGAACTAACTTTTTCTGTACCATCTGATCTGTCAGTTTTCTCAAGCTGTGAGGTAACCGATATGCTGCTATGTAAATCGGCTGAGTTCCTGGCACTAGGTCTACGTGATGTTTGACTAAGTCTGTCTTGCCCATTTGTTCTCCGGGTAAGGCTACCACATTTCTGTAAGCGTGCAAAAGGTCGAGCAGTTGAGATTTATGTTGTGGAAAATCTTTGCAAGTCAAATTTGAGAGCAGGTCAGGTGAACGAGTCAGAGCAGATCTCATAGAGTTAATGGCACATATACCTGCTGCTTGACTATCATCATCATCTCTATGAACAGCAGGGATATAGGATTCCTGGCATACCATTACGGCTGCTGGGTATACAAGGAAATCTCAAATCTTTACACCACTTTTAAGTTTTAGTGGAGCATTCGTGACATTGAGCAAGTATAGATAACATAGGCTGTCCTCTAAGATCGTACACCAGGCTGACTCATAAGTTAAGCAATTCACACAACACGTCTCAGGTAGTGTTAGTACATCCACTCCTTCTATCGCACCTACAACACGAACAGAGTCTTTGGTGAACTCATGCGGTAGCAAAATTGTGCACGTATTCGTTACTGCACGCCTCGTCTCTGCGTGTTGGAGTACATCAGTCAGACTCTGTGAGGTAGGTAACTGAGACATGTCTGAGTCGGCTGTAGTGCTGTCGTTAGAGGAGGCTGGAAAAGCCTTTTCTGAATGTTGAGAGAATATATCATCAGGTGTTTCCTTGCTCTCAGTGAGTGAGGGAATGATCTCTGTAGTCTCGGGTGATGATGATGATAACGGCTCAGCTTGTTCTGTACTCTTAGGGAGTGCGAGAGTCAGGGGGGACTGAATGACTGAATTTACTGGCAGTACAGGATGGGGACATTCCATACTGTAGACTGGGAATCCAGAAATGTCTATACTACTAGAGGCAGGCAATAATGCAATGAAGTGTGCCATGGTGGGTAAGCCAATAAGGGCATCTGCTGGATATTTCAAGTCGTTAGTAACATGAAATTCTACTGGGAAAGGGAGCAAGGCACTGTCTAGTTGTACTTCTAAAGTGACTCCTTTCTTGACCTTAAACTCTGAGCTTTCTACACCGCATAGGCGAATGTCAGGCGGTTCAAGGAAACTGACATGGTTGCGGTGGCATTGAATGATGTCTAAGGAGGTATCAAAAAACAAGTTTACTATAGATCTGGGGTCCATGAAGAACGACGTTGGTATGTCATTACTCCGTCCTAGAATGACTAGACCTGAGGAAGTTATAGGTCCTACATGGTGGATGGGGAGTTGTTCTGTTGCTACGTCATATTGGTCCGATACGGATGCGGCGCTTCCCCAGACTGGTGGCGATTTAGGTAACGACACTCGTCTGTAGTATGTGTCGTACTAGTCTTGTGATATTTGCATGTAGGGCGACGCGAACGGGAATGCGTATGCCGTCTAGAGCGGGAGTAAGGCCGTGTGTGTTTACTGTCGCAGTTGTTTGCTCGATGTCAAGGTTTATCACAGTGCCAGCAGATGATCGAGGGCTGTCTGTTCTGTCGGACGCTAGATTGATCACAACCGGTGGCTGGAGAATTATGTGTGGCAGGTCTGCCTCGTGTGGTTGAAAGGGAACGGTATTGGTCTGGGGGAATGGTAGTGTGACAGACCTGAGAGACCAAGGGGCGGTCTGTGGCCTGACATGTGTGGTTTGAACCTGTTCTTTCATGGATGGTTTTAGTGATGTGAACAATTTTATCTCCTGGATTGAAACCGATGGTCAGGGCTATTTCTCTCTCTTTAGGAATAAGCCAATGGAGGAAACTTAGACAACCAAATAACTCTGCAAGGTTGTTGAGTGAAACCATAGGAGCTCCATTTACTTACTCTACCCATGTCATGCCTATAAGTAATTGGCGGATCTCGCTATTAGTGGCTTTCATGGCAGAGGCTGCATCACATAATTTGGCATGTTGGGGGGGGGACTTGCAAATCCTCATCCATCTGGGTGAGGACATTACTGAACCCAATGAGAGATACGGCATTGGAATGTTGGCAACAAAGGTGTTATGAGCTCCTTACAGAAATCATCAAAGGTTTTTATGCCATTAAAATGTCCAGCACGGATCGCAGATCCGATATCCGATTTGCCTTGGTGTAAGCGACCCATGAGATAATAGACTTTGAGGTTTTCATCTGTAATCCGCCGATTGTAGATGTCGGTTTCGACATCTCTGAGAAAATCATAAACAGACCAAGTGGAGTCCTTGCTGGTAAATTTGGGACGATTGGGATCGTCGAGATAGATAGACTGGGGAGTAGAGGTTGTTTGGTTCATGGTTCGAAGCGTGGAAGTGATTGAAGTAGGGGATTGAGAGAGAGAAGGTAGTGGTAGTTAAGTGTAAGGGAGACGAGGGATGAAGTGGGGCAGGAGAGTGAACGATAGTGGTAGGAGTAAGGAGAGAAGCAGGCTGTGTAGTAACAAGGGTAGAGTATGAGGTACCTGGATGGATAGTAGCTGGATGGGAAGTGTGTTGTGAATCGGGTAATGAAGTGGTGAGTGGTGAGGCAGGTCGGGGGTACGTGCGCCCCCTACGGAGATGAGTCAGTGAGTCGTCCTCGGTTGGTGGTGCGTGATCATTCGTTGTTTCTTGGCTGAGAGGGGTTGGAGTAAGTTCCGTATATGCAAAGTATGACATGTAGTCTGGCGACGTAATATAAGATGAGACATGAGGAGTGATATATATTTACAGCATGAAGATGAGAAAATGTACCATGAGAATGGAAATGGAAATGTATGGAAATGGCAGAATGCTAGTTGCAATAAATAGTAGGTGAGATGAGAGATGAGTAATAAGGACAGGTGGTGAAGGTGAGTATGGAGTAAGGAGTGGAGATGAAATATGACAATAGCACACAATCTGTAAAGAAAATCGGAGGATAATCTCTACACTCTATTAAAATTTTGTAATAAGTGTATGGGATTTACAATTACACCGAACCCTAACCAAACGAGCGCTTGAAACTAATTGCATCCAAGTGTCGGGCCTGCGTGACTAAACGCGAGTGTAACGCAAATTTCGCGGTTACAAATGTCTATTATCAGCAATTAGGATTTAACTAAGTGTCAGTTCTATTATCAGCAATTAGGATTTAACTAAGCTTCAGTTCACTACTACGTGGTACAAAAAGGTGATATCACCAACTCTGATTGACAAATTTCGAATTCAGAGTATGAATACAAATTTTCACGATTATTAATCTCTTGCTAAAATTTACGAATCTATACACACCGTGGGAATTGACTGCTCCAAGCATAAAGACATTCATTTACATAATAGATACAGTTCCTTTATTAATAGAGTATCACTTACACAATGAATATTAAGAGATCAAGGCTAAATATGGAGTTTGATGATTAACCCCTACATAGTGCAGATAAAACATATTTAGGGGTTCAAGGTTACATTTACATTACACTTATACTAACGTATGCTACACTTATGCTAACTTATATTACACTTATATTAACCTATACTATACTTATTCTAACTTAAATTATACTTAAATTACCTTTAAAATTACGCCATTACACAAGTCCATCCTCCAGGGAAAAAAAAAAATAACGTCGGAAGTCAAAAATCAGTTTATTTCTCTACTTTTCTTAGAGACGTGTGTGCGGACGGGACGGACTTACCAAATTCGATTTTGAATCTCTCTATGAACTCCAGAATGAGATAGTGATTCCACTAACTCTTCCTTCCATGAGTGGCACCTGTCGATGCACAAGCAAAATTGCGTACTCCAGGGGGTTGCTTCTCTGTCACCAATGGACTCTCGAAAACCAGTGGAAGGATGTGCCCCAGCCAACCTCCTGCCGGCGTGATAACATGGTCGTCTCACCTGGACTGACCCATACTCTCGCTGCTAGGATCATCCCAGGTGCACTTCCCATGCATACAACCTATTATCGCATTCACACTCCATTTATTCATTCTTGTCTTTCCAGCTCTCCACCTAGTAACTGACGAGCGCCTGTCAGGTCCTGAAGTCACTTACACCCTAGACGATGCTGACTGTAACTTGAGGTGGTTACTAGGTTTTCCCCATAATTAAGGCAAATCGATGTTCCCACTGAACCGGGCCACGCCCATGACACAAACTCAGATGAACCCTAGACACGAGATTAGACTCTGAACTCTTGAACTATCACAGTCAATAGTCAGACAATCTGACCTGCACACATTTCCCTATCCCACACTTAACTTGATACTGCAATAACCGGCTTCACAACACTTCAACATTCTTCAATTAGTCTCTGGGGTGGACGTCTTTCACCTGGCAGTAATTGTTCATCCACTGGATCAGGTTCAAAAGCTTCTTCTAGGAGTTCCAAGAGCCGCTCCTCTCCTCCACAAAAGGGCATCACCCATCCTGGGGCTCCCTGAATCTCTTTCCCCGTGAACACATCTTCCACCACTCCTGCACGCCCGTCGATCAGCACCTCCACCACACGACACGAACCGTACTCTTTCACGACAAGTCCTCGACACGCACCAGACAGCATGGCTCTCCTCCCAATCCACACAAGAGCTCCAACTCTAACTGCCTGATTCGAATTCGCCTCCATTGTCCAAGATGACACAGAAAGGTGTGCCATAGTCTGGCACAAACTGCCCGAGTTTGTAATGTGTGTGGATCGCTTTGTTGTAAGGGGGAAGAACCTAACGAATCGGCTATGATGGTCCAATAGTGTGAGAACACAACGGTCGATATTCACTCTAGTATCGGTGAAGAACAATTTTGCCTGCCCTCCAGGAGTTTTAAGGATCATCAATTCCAGAACTATCGCTAGAATAAGTGGGCCTCTAGCGTACTGGTACTGAGGAATTCTATCTTGATTCATTCATTCACCGTGACAACACAATCTTATTCTACCATCATAGCTAATTCTCACAATAATATCTTATTGTCAAAATAATATCGTATCCCACCACTTTAGCCACCAGTGTAGAGCTCAAAATTTTGGCTCTTATGAAATGATGGGAAATTTTATTGAAGCCAGTCTAACAAATCCCACCACTCCAGTCACCAGTGTAATGATAGAAATTTTTAACTCTTATGAAATGATGAGAGATAACACATCACACAGCTTGTGATAATGTGATGATATGAAATTTTGACTCACCGTAAGAATCGGAGTTTTAGAGAGTAGGCCGTCACCACCAAGCGTATGCTGGGAAATTATGCCATCAGGAAAAGAAGAAGAAGACTTTGGGGGCCTTGCGAATAAGAAAACTAGGGTAGCGTGTTCTTTTAAAGGGGTGCGTGAGTAATAAGATATTAGCACACCTTGCGGGCCACTCAATCTCACGATTAAAACTCCTTAGGGAATAATAAGACTTAAACTCAATGAAAACTTAGCCTAATATTTACTAATTCTAAACATACAAGAATACAACAGGATAATCAGATCAAATTAAACATAGACTACTTTACAGACTATGAATTACTAGGAACTGAAAGATAAATTCTCCTTCGCACTGAGATTAATACCAGGTCGATTAAAAATAATAGGGATCAATAATTGCAAGAATATAAATTACCACAGCTGACTAAATTCTCGGGATTATATTATCATACAGTACATAATGTTCTTCACATTTGGGTAAATATTCAATATTATATTATCATACACTAATATATAATCTTCAACACCGAACCAACACTCCTAAATGGCACTGATACAATAAGTTTTATCCCTTCCGGGAATATTAATTTCACCTCTTAACGCAGTATTTAAAATAATACTATCCCATGTGAATCTAGCAATCTCACGGTCTCAAACGGACTCGTCAGGCAAACTCACCGAGATATTACCTCCACAAAATATTCTCCCAAGTTTGGAATATACACATTAACTCAAAGGTTATTTATAAATTGACACCACATTCAAAAGAACGATACAATAGGCTCAATACTTCAAATGGATGAATAATCAGTGCTCTTAGGGAAAACAAATATATGTGACTACAAAACTCTTATCAAGCTAAACACATCACACAAAAAAGATAGAATATTCTAATGGAGCAGCCAATTCCGCGTTTGAATTACGTATAATAGGAAAGAAGGGGGGGAGGGATTTCAGTGTAGTGGGCAACAGGCGTAGGGATTGCGAGCCAGTCGGCTTCATCCACTCATTATTTCCTAATGATGTTACGAACAGCCACAATCTGTATCGATGGGAAGGGAGACGGCTTTATCTAGTCAGTTCAAAAGGAGCAGGGGGAAAATATTACTAATACTGGTGTATATGAGAATTTACTTCACATAAGTAAGAAAAGAAGGGGGGGGTTATGGATTTTAGAGTTACTGACCTATATCGATGGGAAGAGAGACGGCGTTATGCCAACCCTAGGCACACGTATAGTTTATATAAGCTCGGTTTGTTCTAACATTGGGAATTGACTACGACTTCGACTGATCTCTCTGCAGTATTTCGGTTTACACCTATTACCAAGCAATATGAAAAATGTGTTCACACTCGACCCACACGGATGGGCTGACTTACGATGCTTTAAATTTTGTAATAAGCGTATGGGATTTAGAATTACACCGAATTCTAAACAAACGAGCGCTTGAAACTAATTGTATCCATGGGTCGGGCCTACGTGACTAAACACGAGTGTAATGCAAATTTCGCGGTTACAAATGTCTGTTATCAGAAATTAGGATTTAACTATGCTTTAATTCGCTACTACGTAGTACAAAAAGGTGATATCACCAATTATGACAATTTCGAATTCAAAGTATGAAGACAAATTTTCGCGATTATTAATCTCTTGCTAAAATTTATGATTCTATACACACTGTGGGAATTGAGTGCTCCAAGCACAAAGACATTCATTTACATAATCGCCTTATACAGTTCCTCTATTAACAGAGTATCACTTGCACTATGAATAGTAACAGAGATCAAGCTTGAAGGTGGAATTTGATGATTTACCCCTACATAGTGCAGATAAAACATATTTAAGGGTTCAAGGTTACATTTACATTACACTTATACTAACTTATACTACACTTATACTAATTTATACTACACTTATACTAACTTATACTTATATTAACTTATACTAACTTATATTATACTTAAATTACCCTTAAAATTATGCCGTTGCACGGGTCCATCCTCCGGGAAAAACAAAAAAAAAATAACATGGGAATTCAACAATCAGTTCATTTCTCTACATTTCTTAGAGACGTGTAATCGGACGGGACGGACTCACCAAATTCGATTGTGAAACTCTTTGTGAACTCCAGAATGAGATAGTGATTCCACTAACTCTTCCTCCCATGAGTGGCACCTGTCAGTGCACAAGCAAAATTGCGCACCCTATGGGGTCGCTTCTCTATCACCAATGGTCTCTCGAAAACCAGTGGAAGGATATGCCCCAACCAACCTCCTGCCTGGGTGATAACATGGTCGTCTCACCTGGACTGATCCATACTCTCGCTGCTAGGATCGTCCCAGAGGCGCTTCCCATGCATACAACCTACTATCGCATTCATGCTCCATTCATTCATTCTTGTCTATCCAGCTCTCCACCTAGTAACTGACGAGCGCCTGTTAGGTCCTGAAATCACTTACACCCTAGACCATGCTGACTGTTATTTGAGGGGGTTCCTAGGATTTCCACCGAATTAAGGCAACCCAATATTCCAACTGAACCGGGCCGCGCCCATGACAAACTCCGATGAACTCTAGACACGAGATTAAACTCTTTGAACTCTTGAACTATCACAGTCAATAGTTAGACAGTCCGACCCGCACACATTTCCCTGTCAAACACTTAACTTGATACTGCAATAACCCACTTCACAACACTTCAACAGTCTTCAATCAGTCTCCGGGGAGGACGTCTTTCACGTGGCAGTAATTGTTTGTCCACTGGGTCAGGTTCAAAAGCTTCTTTCAGGAGTTCCAAGAGCCGCTCCTCTCCTCCGCAACAGGGCGTCACCCGTCCTGGGGCTCCCTGCATCTCTTTCCCCGTGAATACATCTTCCACCACTCCTGCACGCCTGTCCATCAGCACCTCCACCACACGACACGGACCGTACTCTTTCACGACAAGTCCTCGACACGCACCAGGCACCATGGCTCTCCTCCCAATCCACACAAGAGCTCCAACTCCAACTGCCTGATTCGAATTCGCCTCCATTGTCAAAGATGACACAGAGTGGTGTGCCATAGTCTGCCACAAACTGCCCGAGTTTGTAATGCGTGTGGATCATTTGGTTGTAAGGGGGAAGAACCTAATGAATCGGCTATGATGGTCCACTACTGTGAGAGCACAACGGTCAATATTCACTCTATTATCGGTGAAGAACAATTTTCCCTGCCCTCCAGGAATTTTAAGGATCATCAATTCCAGAACACTCTATAGAATAAGTGGGCCTCTAGCATACTGCTACTGATGAATTCTATCTTGATTCATTCATTCACCGTGACAACACGATCTTATTCCACCATCATATCTTATTCTCATAATAACATCTTATCCTCACAATAATATCATATTCCACCACTTTAGCCACCAGTGTAGAGCTCAAAATTTTGGCTCTTATGAAATGATGGGAAATTTTATTGAAGCCAGTCTAACAAATCCCACCACCCCAGTCACCAGTGTAATGATAGAAATTTTTAACTCTTATGAAATGATGAGAGATAACATATCACACCGCTAATGACACCAGTGTGATGCTGTGAAATTCTCACTCATCGTAAGAATCGGAGTTTTACAGAGTAGGCTGCCACCACCCAGCGTAAGCTGAGAAATTATTCCACCAGGAAAGGAAGAAGAAGACTTCTGGGGTCTTGCGAAGAAGAAAACTGGGGTAGCGTGTTCTTTTAAACGGGCGCGTGAGTAATAAGATATTAGCACACCTTCCGGGCCACTCAGTCTCACGATTAAAACTCCTTAGGGAATAAGACAAACTCAATGAAAACTTAATCTAATATTTACTAATTGTAAACACGAGAAAACAACAGGATAATCAGATCAAATTAAACATAGATTACTTTACAGACTATGAATTACTAGAAACTGAAAGATAAATTCTCCTTTGCACTGAGATTAATACCAGGCCGATTAAATATAATAGGGCTCAATAATTGGAAGAATATATATTACCACAGTTGATTAACTTCTCGGGATGATATTATCACACTAATACATAATGTTCTTCACATTTGGGTAAATATTCAGTATTATATTTTCATACACTAATATATAATCTTCAACACCGAACCAACACTCCTAAATGGCACTGATACATTAAGATTTATCCCTTCCGGGAATATTAATTTCACCTCTTAACGTAATATTTTAAATAATACTATCCCATGTGAATCTAGCAATCTCACGGTCTCAAACGGACTCGTCAGGCAAATTCACCTCGATATTACCTCCAAAAAATATTTACCCAAGTTTGGAATATGCACATTAACTCAAAGGTTATTTATAAATTGACACCACATTCATAAGAAGGATATAATAGGCTCAATACTTAAAGTGAATGAATAATCAATGCTCTTAGGGAAAACAAATATATGTGACTACAAAACTCTTATCAAGCTAAACACATCACACAAAAAGGATAGAACACTCTAATGGAGCAGCCAATTCCGTATTTGAATTACGTACAACAGAAAAAAAGAGGGAGGGGGGAGATTTCAGTGCAGCGAGCAACAGGCGTAGGGATTGTGGGCCAGTTGATATCATCCACTCGTTATTTCCTAATGGTGTTACGAACAGACACAATCTGTATGGATGGGAAGGGAGATGGCGTTATCTAGTCAGTTCAGAAGGATCAAGGGGGAAATACTATTAATACTGATGTATATGAGAATTTACTTAACACAAGTAAGGAAAGAAGGGGGGGGGATATATGGATTTTAGAGTTACTGACGTGTATCGATGGAAAGGGAGACGGCATTATACTGGTCATAGGCACTCGTATGGTTTTTTATAAGCTCTGTTTGTTCTGAAATTGGGAATTGACTACGACTTCTCTGCAGCATTTCGGTTTACACCTATCACCAAGGAATATGAAAAATTTGTTCACACTAGACCCACACGGATGGGTTGACTTACGATGCTTAACCCGCCGAGTCCCACTGACGTACGATGCACGTCGCTACTTTTTTCCGCGGACAGACCCAACGACGTGCATCGTACGTCACGCAGTTGCAAGGCCCATTGTGTGCACATTTTTCAACATTCGCGGGTGAATATTGGTAGCCATATGTGAGAGACCTTCCTCTACCTGCTGTCAAGCGGGGATACTGTCTGGACCCAGATAACCCCCCTTCCCCCCAACACTGGGCAATTCACCTGTTAACAGTAACCTAGCCAGTAAAGGTACTTTGCCCCAAGGTCTCTCCAATGACGAAATTCACAGTGAAAATGATTCCTGAGGTGGAGGACAAAGAAACAAAGAAGCTAGAGGTAGAAACAAACAGAACTGATGAGGTGGTAATGTCGTAAAGGAAGGCGCCATATACTGGGGTTTTGGGTGAGTGAACATTGCTTATAAACGCCTATATTAAAACGCCTATATTATTGTGTGAAAACCAGTGTAGACTTGTACTACACATAAATTCGTACCAAATAAATGAAATAAATACGTAATATAACGTGGCTTGAATTAGTTAACCCTTCCATAGTTCGTTTTCCTTACCTGGTACCCTGAAAAAGAAGGAAAATGTAAGGTTTAGTGACACCTGTATCAACATTTGTTTTACCTCAGGATCGCGATTTCTCAATGAATTTTCGATGTTTTTCACCAAAATCGAAGGTTTCAGCCAAAGAACAAAAAGTCGAAAATCGGTCGGGATCTGGTGGTAGGCTGGGTAAAAAAAACGGTCGGGACTGGGCGGGTAAAAATTTTGTAATAAGCGTATGGGATTTACAATTACACCGAAGCCTAAACAAACGAGTGCTTGAAACTAATTGCATCCAAATGTCGGGCCATATTTGACTAAACCTGAGTGTAATGCAAATTTTGCAGTTACAAATGTCTATTATCAGCAATTAGGATTTAACTAAGTGTCAGTTCTATTATCAGCAATTAGGATTTAACTAAGCTTCAATTCGCTACTACGTAGTACAAAAAGGTGATATCACCAACTCTGATTTACAAATTTCGAATTCAGAGTATGAAGACAAATGTTCGCGATTATTAATCTCTTGCTGAAATTTACGATTCTATACACACCATGGGAATTGCCTGCTCCAAGCACAAAGACATTCATTTACATAATCGCCTTATACAGTTCCTTTATTAATAGAGTATCACTTACACTATGAATATTAACAGAGATCAAGCCTGAATATGGAATTTGATGAATAACCTCTACATAGTGCAGATAAAACATATTTAGGGGTTCAAGGTTACATATACATTACACTTATACTAATTTATACTACACTTATAGTAACTTATACTACACTTATACTAACTTATATTACACATATATTAACTTATACTATACTTATACTAACTTATGTTATACTTAAATTACCCTTAAAATTACACCATTACACGGGTCTATCCTCGGGGGGGGGGGGGATATCATCGGAATTCAACAATCAGTTCATTTCTCTACATTTCTTAGAGATGTGTGTGTGCGGACGGGCCGGACTTAACAAATTCGATTGTGAAACACTCTATGAACTCCAGAATGAGATAGTGATTCCACTAATTCTTCCTCCCATGAGTGGCACCTGTCAGTGCACAAGCAAAATTGCGTACCCTATGGGGTCGCTTCTCTGTCACCAATGGTCTCTCGAAAACCAGTGGAAGGATGTGCCCCAGCCAACCTCCTGCCTGGGTGATAACATAGTCGTCTCACCTGGACTGACCCATACTCTCGCTGCTAGGATCGTCCCACGGGCGCTTCCCATGCATACGACCTACTGTCGCATTCATGCTTCATTCATTCATTCTTATGTTTCCAGCTGTCCACCTAGTAACTGACGAGCACCTGTCAAATCCTGAAGTCACTTACACCCTAGACCATGCTGACTGTTATTTGAGGGGGTTCCTAGGTTTTCCACCGAATTAAGGCAACCCAATATTCCCACTGAACCGGGCTGCGCCCATGACAAACTCCGATGAACTCTAGACAAGAGATTAAACTCTTTGAACTCTTGATCTATCACAGTCAATAGTTAGACAGTCCAACCCGCACACATTTCCCTATCCAACACTTAACTTGATACTGAAATAACCCGCTTCACAACACTTCAACATTCTTCAATCAGTCTCTGGTTAGGACGTCTTTTACGTGGCAGTAATTATTTGTCCACTGGGTCAGGTTCAAAAGCTTCTTCCAGGAGTTCCAAGAGCCACTCCTCTCCTCCGCAATAGGGCGTCACCCGTCCTGGGGCTTCCTGCATCTCTTTCCCCGTGAACACATCTTCCATCACTCCTGCACGCCTGTCCATCAGCACCTCCACCACACGACAAGTCCCCGACACGCACCAGGCACCATGGCTCTCCTCCCAATCCACACAAGAGCTCCAATTCCAACTGCTTGATTCTAATTCGCCTCCATTATCCAAGATGACACAGAGAGGTGTGCCATAGTCTGCCACAAACTGCCCGAGGTTGTAATGTGTGTGGATCATTTTGTTGTAAAGGGCCTAACGAATCGGCTATGATGGTCCACTACTGAGAGAACACAACGGTCGATATTCACTCTAGTATTGGTGAAGAATGAATGAATAAATGAATGAATAAAAAAAATGTGACATGGTTACGCAACAGCAGAGGTCATATGCCGCCGAACACAAACAATAAAAGAAAGTAAAAATATATAAAAACAATAAAAAGCAGAGAAAATCGATGCTTAAAACAAACCAGCTGTATAAAAGTGACACGATAAAAAACAAAGAGAAAAACGATGTATAAAAAAAAACCAACTGTATTTAAAAAAAAGAAGAGATAAAACTCGAACATTATCATTAAAACAAGCTAAAATATTGTAAAGCTCTACAGTTTATGGAGAAGGCCAGAAAGCAACACATAGGAGATGGTGCCTCCCCCTATAGCACAAGCCTCCTCCCCAAGCACCGAGGAAAGAAGGTACGATCCATTGTCAGCTCGGCACCTTGAAAGGTACCGCCGACGAAAGTCCCCAAGACTGGGGCATTCGACAAGGAGATGCCGCACAGTCAAAGGAACCAGACAGTCATCACAAAAGGGAGGGGGCGCCCTCTCCATTAAAGAACCATGAGTAAGCCTAGTGTGGCCAATCCAGAGACGGGCCAAAGCCGTTTCCCACTGTCGGGACAGTCTCACATATCCCCCATCGCCCACGTTCCGACGAATGCTGCAGAGTTTGTTCGTCCCTGCTGCATCCCACCTCCTCTGCCAGCAGACACTGACAGCCTCCACTGTGGCTGCACATAAATCCTCGGATGGGACACGGTAATCAGGAAAGGAAGGGCGAGAGGCAGCAGCTCTAGCCAGAGAGTCAGCACGCTCATTGCTCACGACCCCTACATGAGCAGGGACCCAACACAATTGTAAAGAGTATCCTCGCCTACATAATAAGAACAGCCACTCCAAGACAGCTAGGACTAGGGGATGTGACGGGAAGCCATGAGACAAAGCTTGTAGGGCACTGGCTGAGTCACTGAAAATGGTAAAAGAACCTGGAGGAAAACTAAAAATCATTTCAACCGCAACTAATATGGCAGTAAGTTCAGCGGTAAAAACAGATGCAGAACAAGGGAGACTCCCACCACGGCTAAAATCAGGAGAAATTACACCAAAGCCTGTCCCCACTCGAGATTTAGAGCCATCTCTATATACAGGGATTGAGTCACTATGAATAGAGGCATGTTTTAAAAAATATGACTGAGCTGTCTGTAAGGAAAGAGAGGCCTTCCTCTCGAGGAAGTAATCACATGGTTGTATCTCTGGGAGAAGCCAGGGAGCCACTTGGGGGACACGCATAGGGCAAACAGGGGAAGACTGGAAACCCAACTCCCCCATGGCAGCTCTCGCTCTATACCCAAACGGGCGTGGATAGCGAGGGTGGGTGTCATGAAAGGGGAGAAGAGCGACCTCAAAGACAGCCTTACAACTCAGTGAGGCTGGAAGACGGTGAAGGCAGTGCCAACACTGCACCATCAAGGACTGTCGGCGGCGATCCAGTGCCGGTTCATTCGCATCAACCAACAGACTTTCTATAGGGGAAGACCGAAGTGCCCCAGCTGACAGACGAATCCCAGCATGATGGACAGAATTTAGCAGTCTCAGCCTTGCCTCAGTAGCAGAAGAGTACACCACACACCCATAGTCCAATTTGCTCCTTACTAATAAGGCACAGTAAAGGCGGAGTAGGGTGGTTCTGTCAGCGCCCCAGGACAAGTGAGAGAGAGTCTGTAGTAGAGACAGGGCGTGGAGACAGGATAGCCGTAAGGAACGGATGTGTGGTACACACATCAGCCTTCTGTCAAACACAAGACCAAGAAATTTTGTCTCGTCCACACATCACACCCTGTGGCCATATAACTGGAGAAGGTCTGAGTCAGGGTGTACTCCTCTCAACCGGCAGAAATGCAAGGCCACCGTCTTCGTTGGGGAGAAACGGAAGCCATGCAAGGTGGCCCACCGGGAGACACTGTCCAGAGTGAGCTGCATGCGACGTTCGGCCACAGGCATTCGGGAAGCAGCATACCATAGGGCCAAATCGTCGACATACAGTGAGCCTGACACCCCTTCTGGAATGGAGGACACAATACTGTCCAAAGCTAGAGCAAAAAGGGTCACACTGAGGACACTTCATTGAGGTACCCCTTCCTCCAGAGGGTACATGGGAGACAGGGTGACACCAACCCTAACCCTGAATGATCGGTCACGCAGAAAATTTAATAAAAATTGGGGCAGCCTGCCACGTAAACCTAAGAATGGAGTCGTTGGAAGATACCGAACCGCCATGTAGTATTATATGCCTTTTCTAAGTCAAAGAGAACGCACACCAGATGCCTAGCAAAAGCGTCACAAGCTGCAGCCTCAAGACGGACCAGTGCATCTGTCGTGGAGCAATATTTTCGAAAACCAGACTGACACGGAGAAAGACAGCCATTCTTTGTTAGGAAATATATTAGGCGCGTGTTGATCACATTTTCAAATAATTTGCACAAGCAGGATGTTAAGGCTATTGGCCGATACTCCAGGAGACTCTGACCTGCCTTTCTCGGCTTCTGAAATGGCAGGACAATAGCCTCACTCCAAGAGGAGGGAAGAGAAGATTCCTTCCAGATTCTATTAAAGAGGCTGAGGAGAAAAGACAGTGGATCATCTTTCAAGTGCCGAACCATGACATAGGGAATATCGTCTGGCCCTGGGGAGGTGTCATGACAAAGGGAAAGGGCAGATTGGAGGTCATGATGACAGAAAGGGAGGTTGTAGGACTCCACATTCCCTGAATGAAAGTCCAGCATCCTTGCTTCCTCTATCTCACGTTGTCTGGCAAAGATTGGTGAGCTAGTATCTCGCTGACTGACTGCCGCAAAGGCAGACGCAAAAATATCGGCCACAGCTGCAGGGTCACCAGCATGCTCACCATTAGACATCAGCATGGGAGACTTGCCTTGTGTGAATTTTCCCAAAATCTTTCGCACCCTCTTCCACACCTGAGACACTGGTGTCTTTGAGTTCACAGATGACACGTAAGTCATCCAGGAATTCCGCCTAGCTTGTTTTAGTACCCAACGAGCCTTAGCCCGTGCCCTTTTGAACTCAATAAGATTATGCTGTCCTGCAGCTACGATAACGAGAGAAAGCAAACTTCTTAGGACGTACAGCTACATTGCAATCCTAATTCCACCATGGGACAGGTCGATAGCGATACATGCCCGATGTCTTAGGAATTGCATGAAGGGGAGCAGAGTGCAGAACGGAGGTAAAGAATGAAATAGCCTCGTCAATATGTGGAAAATCTTCAATGGAGGCAGTAACTGAAACCAGAGAAGAGAAAAGGGACCAGTCTGCTTTGTCCACTCTCCACCTTGGTAAACAAGAACAGGGACTAGATACTGCTGCAGTAAGGAGAATGTGAAAGTCATCACTTCCATGGAGATCCTCCATAACCCCCCAGGTAAAGTCCAGGTGACAGTCAGGAGAGCAGATAGAAAGGTCAATTGCAGTAAATGAACCCGTTTGCGGGTGAAAATGTGTAGACACCCCAGTATTGAACAATGCAAGATCCTCATCTCCCACTAAGGATGCCAATAAATTCCCACGTTGGTTAGCAAGACCGTCACCCCACAAAGGGTGGCGACCATTAAAGTCCCCCAAGAGAAGAAAGGGTGTAGATAACTGGCCAAGAAGGTTCTTAAGTTCCACCCTACCGACTGCTGTGCTGGGTGGTAAATA
>JAGKTI010008058.1:0-12484 GCA_018397915.1 Birgus latro | reverse complement strand
TTCGAGATGCCTGGACACACTGCGTTTGAAAGACTGGAGATCATAGGAAGTAGGGAATACAGACAGAGGAAGACAGTTCCAGAGTTGACCAGTTGCATAAATGAAGGACTGGGAGTAACGGTTAACTCTTGCATTAGAGAGTTGGACAGAAAAGGGATGAGTTTGTTGCTTGACGGGTACTACGTGCCTGTCGTAGAGGTGGAGGGATGCAAGCAGACGACAGTTCAGAGGAACAGTGACCATTGAAGTAGCGATAGAAGAGAGATAAAGATGCAACATTGCAGCGAAGAGACAGAGGTTGAAGGAAATCAGTAAGAGGAGGAGAGTTAATGAGACGAAAAGCCTTTGACTCCACCCTATTGAGAAGAGCTGCATGTGGGGAGCCTCCCCACACATGGGAGTTGTACTCCATACACAGGCGAATAAAACCCGCGTACAAGGTCAACAACTGTGCCGGGGTAAAGAAAGTTCGGAGTCGGCTTAGCACACCTAATTTCTTGGAAGCAGATTTCACAAGAGATGTAATATGTTCTTTCCAAGACAAATCCCGAGAGAATGAAACCCCAAGCATGTTCAAGGACGATGCAGGACTGAGCTGGGCATTACTAAACATCAGTGGGTAATCCTGAGGAAGATTTTGTTGGGATGGTAAGTGTAAGACCTGAGTTTTTGATGCATTAAAAGTAACAAGATTATTTTTACCTCAATCAGAGATATGAGCCAAGTCAGACATTAGGTGCGCCATAGCCTCATCCCTTTTTTGTTGAAGCAACTGCTGAGATGGACGTTGCGGAAACCGAATGGAAAGGTGAAGGGTGGAATCATCAGCATATGAGTGGATAGGGTTAGATGTACAGCTTAGAAGGTCATTGATGAATAAAAGGAAGAGAGTTGGTGATAGGACAGAGCCCTGAGGAACAACACTGTTGATAGGTCTAGGAGAAGAACGATGGCCGTCTACAACAGCAGCTATAGAACGACCAGAAAGGAAGCTAGAGATGAAGGCACAGATAGAAGGATAGAAACTGTAGGAGGGCAGTTTGGAAATTAAAGATTTATGCCAGACTCGATCGAAAGCCTTTGAGATGTTAAGTGCAGTGGCAAAGCTTTTGCCAAAGTCCCGAAAGGAGGATGACCAGGAGTCTGAAAGGTAGGTGAGAAGATCGCCAGTGGAGCGTCTCTGACGGAACCCATACTGACAATCAGAAAGAAGATTGTGACAGGAAAGATGCTTTAAGACCTTTCTGTTAAGAACTGACTCGAAAACTTTTGAGACACAGGATGTTAAAGCAATTGGACGATAGTTAGAGGGCTGGGAATGGTCACCCTTCTTTGGGACTGGCTGAATGAGAGCAAACTTCCAGCAAGAAGGAATGGTACAAGTTGATAGACAAAGGCGAAAGAGATTACCTAGGCAGGGTGTAAGCCCAGAAGCACAACAGGAGGGACTCCATCTGGCCCATATGCCTTGTTAGTATTGAGGCCAGTGATGGCAGAAAATACATCAGCTGAAGAAATTTTAATGTCAGTCATGAGGAAGGCAGAGGGGGGAAGTGATGGAGGAACAGCACCAGAATCGTCTAAGGTGGAATTAGAGGAGAAAGTCTAAGTGAAGAGATCTGCTTTATCATTAGAAGAAATAGCTACAGAGCGATCAGAGTAGAAAAGAGGAGGGAAGGATGATGAGGTAAAGTTGTTAGAAAGGTTTTTGGCAGGGTGCCAGAAGGAGTGAGAAGAATTCGAGTTGGAGAGTTGAGAACATTTAGCATGGATGAAATTACTTTTAGCAGAGTGAAGAACAGACTTAGCACGATTCCGGGCAGAAATATAAAAAAAAAAAATGTGATTCAGGGGTGGGTTGACTTCGGTACCCTTAGACTCCCTCCTTGTTGTGGACAGCTTTAGAACAAGCGTGATTAAACCAAGGCTCTCTTGCACTAGTCAGAGGATATGAAAAAGGAATGTATGCTTCCATGCCCGAGAGAATAACCTCCGTAATGCGTAAGGCACACTCAGATGGTTCCCGGCCATGGAAGCAATAATCAATCCAAGGAAAATCAAAGAAGTACTGCCTGAGGGCCTCCCAATCTGCCGCTCCAAAGTGCCACAGGTGGCGTTTCTTTGGAGGGTCCACAGGCCGTACCGGAGCGATAGTACAGGTTAAGGTAATAAGGTTATGATCGGAGGAGCCCAACGTAGAGAAAAGATTAACAGTGTAAGCAGAAGGATTAGTTGTTAGGAAAAGGTCAAGTATGTTGGAACTCTCTCCAAGGCGGTCAGGGATACGGGTAGGGTGCTGTACAAGCTGCTCTGGGTCATTAAGGATAGAAAAGATGTAGGTTTGTTCACAAGGGGGAACGAGCCTCTCTTCTCCACCCTTTCCTTTCCTACATCCCTCTTTTCCTTAGACACCTCCTTCTCCCCACCATCCTTGCTCCCCCTCCCCCCATCCTAGCTTCCCCCTCCCCCCATCCTAGCTTCCCCCTCCCCCACCCTGCTAGCCCCCTTCTCCCACCATTCTAGCCCTCTCCCCAACCATCCTAGCCCCCTCCTCCCCAACCGCTGTAGCACCCTCCTCCTGATCATTAGCCCCCTGCTCCCCCACCATTTTAGCTTCCTCCTCCCCAGCATCCTAGCTCCCTCCTCCCCATCCTTCACAGCTCCCCTCCTCCCCAACCGTTTTAGCCCCCACCTCCCCCATCACGACCCCATCCTCCGTACCATCTTAGCTCCCTCCTTCTCACCATCTTAGCTCCCTCCTCCCCTACATTATAGCCCCTTCCCCCCCCACCATTCTAACCCCCTCCACCACCATCGTAGCCCCCTCTCCCCACCACCCTAGCCCTCTCTTCCCACCACCCTAGCCCTTCTCTCCCCACCACCCTAGCCTTCTCTCCCCACCATCCTAGCCCCCTCTCCCCACCACCCTAGCCCCCTCTCCCCACCACCCTAGCCCCCTCTCCCCATCATTCTGGCCCCTTGTCTCCACCATCCTAGCTCCCTCCCTTCCATAACCCCTCAGTATGGTGACTTGCATTTATTTTCCCTGCCACCTGCCGATTTTATCCAATTTAAGCAAAGTCTCTATTTGTACTGGGGTTCAGGAAGGCTGTATCTAACCCTTCCAGTTCGATAAGCTTCTCCTTAGCTGAATAAAGTCGTCTGGTGATCGCTAGAATGAAAGGTGTCGCCGGATACATGGAGTTAAGTCCCTTTTCGTACAGATTTACTCTTAAAATAGATTTCATAAGTAAAGTCCTCCAGCCACCCCTCCGTAACAGCCACTAAAGGACCATTGGATCTGTTGCTGTTCGCTTCCCTTTGTCCTTCTCCTCCTCCTCCTCCCCGTCACCTGAAGCGGCCTGGCTGCATTCCCTTACCCAGCGGTGGTCAGTCACCTTGGAGTTTCCCACCCCTGCCCTCTCCTTCCCTGCCTCCCTCCCTCTTCCACCCTCACTTCACCCTGCCCCTCACCCTGCACCACCCACACCTATACCTACGCTTCCACGCTCACCTCACTACACCTGCCTCCCTCACCTTACCTTTCCTCCCTTCATTGAGCCTCACCTTTCTTCACCGTACAATATTTCTCTTCACTAACTTCACCACACAGTATTTCTCTTCACCAGATCTCACCTCTTCACCACATAGTATTTCTCTTCACTAAATCCCACTTCTCTTCACCACACAGTATTTCTCTTCACTAAATCCCACTTCTCTTCACCACACAGTATTTCTCTTCACTAAATCCCATCTCTTTTCACCACACAACATTTCTCTTCACTAAATCCCATCTCTCTTCACCACACAACATTTCTCTTCACTAAATCCCATCTCTCTTCACCACACAACATTTCTCTTCACAAAGTCTCACTTCCCTTCACCACACATAATTTCTCTTCGCTGAACCTCACCTTCCTTCACCACACAACGTCTGCCTTCACCACACTGTACCTCACCACACAAGTCGTCTCCCTTTAACACACCACACCACACCACACCACACCACAGCACAGCACACCACACCACACCACTTTCTACATTAGTTTATCCTTCCTGCTTTTCTCTCCTTGTCTTACTTGGTATAATAGTTCTGTTAGTTACCGGCATCACATTCCCTACCCAAACAGCCACGAAAGGACCAACAGCCCTGTTGCTGTTTGCTTTATTTTATACCATGATCTTTTTCCTACCCCTCCCTTCCTTTCCCTCATTTCACCTCACTGTTCTTTACTTCATTCATCCTACTTAGCTTTTGCCCTCATCGTTTCCCTTTAAGAAGGTGTTACCACCCACGTCTTGTATGTTCCTTCACCCACTATCCGTCACACACACACACACACACACACACACACACACACACCCACACACACACACACACACACACACACACACTCTCTCTCTCTCTCTCTCTCTCTCTCTCTCTCTCCTTCACTTAAGCCTTCCTCACCCACCTTCCCTTGGCTCACCTTCCTAGCTCTCACTCCCCTTCCATCTCAGCCACTCTCACTCTCACCACTCCTCCTCACCCACCGTCACCCCACACCTCACCCACACTCAGTCTCTCTATCCCTCCATCTGTTTCCCTTGCTCTCATCATCCTTTCCTCACACCCATCCTTACTCTTCACTTCGTCCTCAGTGTCACACCCTCACCCTCACTCATTCTCTCCCACCCTCGCTTTTCGGTGTCTCTCCCACTCTTACCCTCAACCAGGCTCCCACCACCACTGTTACTCTCACCTTCAGTCTCATATTTCCTCCCTGCTTCCTCACCTGCTTTGCTAACCTTGTCTTTGTTTCATAGAGTAGTTACGTTAGCTAGTTATAACCTGTCCTATATCAGACTACCACGAAAGGACCAGCGCCCTAGATCTCTTGCTGTTTGTTTTCCTTTGACGCCGTTGTAGTCACTCTCACCTCATTCTCCATCTCTTGTCTTCCCCACATCCCTGCCCTCCTCTCACTAACATCCTCCCCCTTTACTCTTAGGAATCTTCTTCCTCTCTCTCTTTTTCTGTCCCACCCCCCCTCTTTTTCTGCCCCCTTCCCTCTCTCTCCCTCTCCACCCTCTTCCCTCTCTCTTTCTCCTCCTCCCCCTCTCTTTTCTCCACCTTCCCCTCTCTTTCTCCCCCTTTCCCTCCCCTTTTCTCCTCTTACGTGTCTCTTCCCATCTCTTCTTTCAATAAACGGAAAAGAGTTAGACTGGATAAACGTTACAAGTGGAGTGACACAGGGGTAAGTGTTGGGTCTTATTCCTTTTTCTTTTTCTTATTATATGCTTAAATGATGTTGATGAATTATGTTGTAAAATTTCAAAATTTGCTGACGACACTAAAGCAGAGCAGATACAGCACTGCAAAGGGAGGCAATTCAGAGAGATTTTGATCAACTGTTTAACTGGGCCCAAACATGGCAAATGGATTTCGAATTGTAAAGTTATAAACATTGGCAGTAAAAATGTAAGAGCTAGTTATAACGTGAATAATGTCCAACTTGATAGGGTAAACCATGAAAAAGACCTAGAGTTATAATAACAAATGTTTTGAAACCACGTAAACAATGTACGGAAGCTGTAAAGAAAGCCAACAAATGTATTGGATTCATAGATAGAGCGTTCGAATGTAAATCCAATAATATCGTCCTCACTGTATAATTACTTAGTATGCACGCACTTGGAGTAATGTGTTCAATTTTGGTCACTGTATTATAAAAAGGATATGGAGAAACTTGAGAGAGTACAGCGAAGAGTTGCAAGGATGGTACCTAGATTGAGAAGTAAACCGTATGAGGAACATTTAGAAGCTTTAATTCTAGTACTGTATTGAAAAATTCAAGGGACACAATAATATGGCCATTGATAAATATTTTGCAGTTGATCTCTCAAACTACACTAGAGGTAATGGTCATAGAATTATAGGTAAACGATTTCAGTCACATGAAGCTAAGCATTTTTTCAGAGTTGTAAATATATGGAACAAATTGTCCACAACTGTAGTAAACTGTGATACAGTACTAGCCTTTAAATATTGCTTGGATATCTGTTATCTGACCTCCAGCTAAGTATGTTCACTCCTGAATAACACATTTCTTTGGAGTAACGGCTGCAAAATTATGGGGAAGCGTTTCCAGCCCCATGAAGCAAAATATTTCGTCAGCAGAGTCATAAACATCTGGAACAGACTTACTTTTACCAGCTACGCAAAAGTTCATTCCCCTCCTGTCTACAAGACACCCCTAACTTAACATATCCATACATAGCGTCCCGTCACATCATTATATATTTATCAATTTGTTAAATGCAAATAAAGTAGCTAGTATAAGCACAGACTGTAGTCTGTTTGTTTGACCTGTGCACCCAAGATGTATGGGGCAAGTAGGATTGTTTGATTCGTGGCTGCTGATTGGCCGCTGATGATGTCATTGAAGTAAATACAGGCATGTATTATAGTGCAACATGCTGATGTAGGTGTACACCGTGGGTGGATATTATAGTGCAACATGCAGGCACAGGTGTACATTGTGGGTGGATGCAGTGCAATATGCAGATGTGGATGTACACCATGGGTGGATAATTTACTTCAAATGTTACTCATCGTTTTATAAAACTTTATAGTCAGCCTTAATATTCTTTGATAACAGTAAACTTTTAAAGCTAAGTTTGAACTCTTTAGCTTCGGAAATTATTTCATATTTAAACTGGCTGCTTATATTGCAGGCAAGTAAAACATCTAAATATATATGTGTTAAAATAAGAAGAGCTGTAGATTTACAGCATCGGTGACCAGGCAGCAGCCGCGAATCAAACACACCCTACTTGCCCCTTACATCTCAGCTGCACAGGTCAGTCAAATAGGGTATAGGATCTGCGCAGATAGCCTTGAGTTAACGATCACTATTCCTTTCGACGTGTGATGGGCTATGGATAACTGAAGTTCCCTGTCAGTTAAGTGACCACCATCAGGATTTTTTTTTTTTTTTTTTTTTATGTACCAGGGGTCACTGCTTCAGGAGGTAACGTGTGTACGTGCCCCGCATGAAAGAGTTCCTTGTCTCTGGAGCGAACGTAGCTGAGGCCTGGTTGACTGCTGCCTACCTTATAAACGCTAGGGAAGGCTGCTACACCACCCCTCAATATTCACACTGTGCAGTTTCCACACTGTATCTACAGACGCCCCATTAATTCAACGTACTCATACGTATCATGCTTTATTTATTTGATTACTCATTTTAGTTTATTACTTTCTCTTCCAGGTTATTCATACTGGTAGCTTATAGATGAATTATTATAGAATGTAATTCTTCCTTTTCAGTCTTTCCTATGAAATTGCCATGTCAGTTTTTCCATGCTGCAGGGTGGTCCCTCTCACTTCTCGCCAGTTTTAACTGGAGGGTTTGGAGGCGGGGGGAGCCTTCGTGCTTACTATCCTAATCCATCAGCATGTAGAATTAGATTTCGTATTCACAGTCTATTCTGTAACAAGCAGCCTCGAAAGGACCATTAGGTCTGTTGCTGTTTGCTTTCCTTTGCATTCCCCTCCCCTCTCTCCCCTCCATCCCTTTCTCTTTCTCTTCTCTCCTCTTTCTCTCCCGTCCCTTTGTCTTTCTCTCCTTTCCCTTATTCTTTCTCTCCTCCTCTCTTTTTCCCGCTCGTTTCTTTATCCCACCACCCCTTTTCTTCCCACCTCGCCCCCCCTTCATCCCTCGACTCGCATGTTAATTCTCCGTTCCTACCATCCCCCACCCGCCCTGCAACACCTTCACTGTCCTTCACCCCCGCCTTAGAGAGACAGACAGCCAGAGAGGTCTTTAATAATTTCTAGCGCCTTTTGTTATATAGTATTGATATTCTGTGGGTCTAGGACAAGAATAGGAAATCAAGAAGGCTCTTCCCACCCACCAGCCCCTCTCTTCGAAAGCGGCAGGAAACAGTTGGAGGATCAGCTCGCAGTATTAAAACTGGTTGCGATAGTGGTAGTAGTAGTAGTAGTAGTGGTGGTGGTGGTGGTGGTGGTGGTGGTGGTGGTGGTGGTGGTGGTATAGCAGCAGTAGCAGGGTAACAATAGCAAGTACGAGAAGAACAAAGAGGAAGAGAACAATGCGAGGAACAGAGAAGGCGTTTGGGGAGAGGGAGATTAAGAAAGGGGTGAGGAGAGGAAGAAAAATAAGAAGAGGACTAGGGGAGAAAAAGGGCAGGGGAGAAAGGGAAAGAGGGAAGTAAGAACAGTAAGAATGGTAGATAAAGAAAGGGCAGGAGGAGAGGAAGAATAGTAACAAGAGAAGGAGTGGTAATGGGAAAGATGAGAACAATAATAATAAGGGAAAAGAGTTTGTAAATATCTCAATCACTCAAATTATCAGTCACATATTAGTCATCAGTTTAATCACCAATACAAATCAGTCATCCCTCAGTTAATCAGTCACTTAAGTCGGCCAGTTATCTAGTCATTCACCAGTCAGTCACCAGTCAATGCCTAATCACCAGTCTCATTCTGCCTCCACGTCACCGGTCAGTCACCATTAAGGGTTATTACTCTCTGACTAACATTTTCACCTTCCCTTTCCCTTCCTTCCACGCCCCCCTTTCCCTTTCCCTTTTCTTCATCCCTTTTTAGTTTCTCTCTCTCTCTCTCTCTCTCTCTCTCTCTCTCTCGTTCGTTCCCTGTACTTATTCTGTTTACTTCTTATATTTTCCCTTATATCTTTCTTTTATTGTTTCCCTTTCTTTATCTGCCTCTTTCCCTCCACTTTCCTTTCTTACACTTTCATAAATTTTTCCTTGTATTTTTTTTTTTACTAATTCACCGTTTCTCAGTTATGTCCCCTTCCTTTTCCATATTTTTCTTCACTTCCTCCCTTCTCTTCTCTTTTAGCCTTCCTTCCTGTCCTTGTTTGCTTGCATCTTTCCTTTCCTCTTTCCCTCTTTTCTTTCTTCTTTCTTTCCTTCTTTTCTTTCTTCTTTCTTTCCTTCTTTCTTTTTCTTGTTCTTTTTTTCTTTCTTTTTCGTTCTTTGGTTCTTACGTTCGTTCCTTCCTTTCTTCTCTCTTTTTCTTTCTTTCTTCCGTCCGTCCTTCTTTCCATCTGTCCTTCCAGATAAAGATGGAAATACACACACACCTACACACACACACACACACACACACACACACACACACACACAGATAGAGAGAAGATGGGGTGGGGTCAGCTTTCTCCACAGGGGTCAGGTGGACCGTCATTTATCTCCAGGTTGATTGTCAAGGCTATGGGTGGGGGGAGGGGGTGGGGGGTTATGAATGAGGGAGGTGGGTTACGGATGGAGTGAGGACTGAGGGAGTGGGGTTGAGAGGAAGGAGAGGGATTAAGTGGGAGTGGGGTTGGGTGAGGCAGTGGGGTTACGGATCCGGTAGAGGTAGACTGAGGGAGTGAGGCTGAGCTGGAGGAGTAGGGTTCATTGGGAGTGGGAGTGGGATTAAGATAGAGTGAGGTTGTGAAAGGGAGAGGAGAAGTTGGGTGAGAGTGAGGTTGATGGATGGAGTGAGGTTGCGAGAGGGAGAGGAGGAGTTGGGTGGATGTGGGGTTGAGTAAAGGAGTGGAGTACTGGAGACTGGGAATGGAAGTGAGGCTGAAAAATTAAGGGGAGCGGTTGAGTAACGGTTGGTTTCGGGAACAGAGTGAGGTTGGGGGTGGACTGGAACTGGGAGTGAGGTTTAGAGAGGGAGAGAGATTTGAGTAGGAATGGAGTTGGAGAATGGGTAGGGATTGGGATGCAGTTGGGATGTGGTTGGGGGTGGACTGGAACTGGGAGTGAGGTTTAGAGAGGGAGAGAGATTTGAGTAGGAATGGAGTTGGAGAATGGGTAGGGATTGGGATGCAGTTGGGGTTGATTTGGGGGAGAGTTTGGGTATGGATAAGAGCGTTTAAGGAGTGAGGTGGGGTTGGTTTTGGGAAGAGCGAGGGTTTAGGTGGAGGTAGAATTGGGCTTTGGAAGAGTGAAATATGGATGGTGGAGGATGGGGATGGAAGTCAGAGAAATGGGGAGTGGGGCTGAGTTAAGAGTGGGATTGGGGCTTGATTGGATAAGAGTGGAAGTGTGGGTTGGGACTGGAGTGCGGATGAGAATGGAGGTGTGGATGAGGGAGGGTTGAGCTGTGGTGGGAGTGGGAGTGAGGTGCAGTTAGGGAAGAGTGAGAAGGTGGGTGGGGAAGGACGTTGGGGATAGGAAGAGAGATGTAAAAGAGAGGGGGATGGCTGGTGAGAGGGGAAAAGTGGAGTATCGATGGGGAAGGGAGGTAAATGAGAAAAGGAGGACGGGATATTGAAGAAATAGGAGAAGGCCCATTAGGAAAATGGGAAGGATGAGGGAGTGGGGGTAGAAAGGGATTTGGGTAAGGCGTTGGGGTAGGGTTAAGATGAAAAGACTTTGGGGAAATTATTAAGACATGAGTGGGTGGAAGGATGAGAGAGTGTGGATGAGCGAAAGGGCAAGATGTTGATGAGATTGTGGAAGCCGGGAGAGAGGAAGAAACTTGTTGGTGGGAGTCAGAAGTAGAGGAGGTGGTGTAGGGGGATGAGTTGTGGAGGGGGATAGGAGAAGGAGGGAGGGAGCAATGGGGACGTGGAAGGGAGTAAGAAGACGGCAAGTACCAACAAGGGAATCTACCACTAAATTCCTTTTCACTAACTTTACCTTACAAATATAAGCTCTCTCCTTCCCACTAAATCCACGATCAAACAAATTGATGTGATGGGAATAAGCATACAGTAGAGGGTTATGTAGGAGATAAGGAAATGGCCTGGAGGGAGTGTAAGGAAGGGACGATGAGTGATGGAGAGAGGAGTTGAGAGGGGAGTAATGGGACAGGGTAAGTTGGAGAAGGCGGTAGAGGGAATGGGAATAGTTTAAATAAAGTTGTTATTTTGAAGTGATAGATTCTGTGTACCGTACTTAGAAGTGTTTGTGTATTTTTTTATTATGATTTTTTTTAGGCCTCTATATCCATCTATCTACGTATCTATCTGTATGTCTGTTCACCTGTCTGTCTGTCTATCCATCCATCCATCCATCCATCTCATTATTTCCCGGCCACTACTACATCTCTTCATCCTCACTCCATTTCACCCTCTCCTTAGCTTCCCAACCCTTGCAAGTCCGCATTACCCAACCATTCCTTCCCTCCCTGCCCACCCTCCAGTACGCCCTGCCAGCCCCTCTGCGTATCACTGCTCCCGTGGTTTGTGTATCCCAAACGAGTAATGTTGGTGCAAGTTACCGGTACTCATCCATTTTTCGGCGTCGGTCACCTGTGTTAGCTGAGAATAGTGTGTGTGTGTGTTTTTTTTCTAAGTAAAGCAAAAATAAGGCAAGTAGGGATGCGGGAGAGTGTGAAAGAAAGTGTTGTGTGTTGTGCCAGTCGTTGTACCTGAGTAGAGGCAGAAATTTTTCATCACCCCTTGGTGTTCCGTCAGGCAATAAATCAAAAACTGCTGCCTTTTACTAGCTAATAACTCTCTGTCTGTATGTCTGTCTCTCTCTCTGTCTGTCTACGTCCCTTTTTCTCCATCTTCCTCTCACTGATTGCCGCCCTCCCTCCCTCTCTATTCCTTTCTCATTCCTTCCATCCCCTCCCCTCCCACTTCAGCTTTTTTTTTTTTACTTCCTTTTCTTCCTCTCCTCCCTTTCCCCTCATCTTACGTCGTCTTTCCTCCCTTACCTCTCCCGTCTCCTTTCACCCTCACTCTTGATGATGACCCTTGGTTCAGTGATGTCTCCTGCTTCACGTCAGCTCACCTGTGTCTCGTGACGTCACCTCTAATGATGATGTTACCTGCGCCAGTTAAACAAGGGGCCGTGCTGAGTCGCGTGGGAAAAGGATGAGCAAATTGACACTGATGGTTGGAAAGGTGACCTGTTTCTTCTGGCCCTTTTTTTTTTCTTTTTTCGTTTTGCATGACTGCTTTTTGTATTCCCTGTTTTTTTCTTGATTTTTGTACTTGTGTAATAGGACATAGGCGAGAACGTGTCCCTCTCTTTTTCTTTGAGGTGGGTGAAGATGGGATGGATGAAGACTGCATTCTCCATCTGTTTGTACTCGTCCTCTTGTGTACTGCGTTGGTATGAAATGGATGAGCAGATTGACGGTGATTTGAAGGAAGATTGTTTTTGTATTCTACGTCTTGTTTTGGCAGTCATTTTTGTGTTCGTTTTCTTGTTACAGTAATTCTCTTCTCTACTTGGTTAACTTGAAGTGTATATATCGGTAGAGAGTTGGCTTGCAGTCCCGAGGGACCCAGGTTCGAATCCTCGCTGGGGCAGGGAACAGTTTAAGGATTTGAATTTCATTAAATCAGGCTTTACTGATCTACCAGAAGACCCGCCGACATGTCGTAAAAATAACCCCGCTAATACCAATACACCAGTCCTGTATGAGACAGCCCTAGCATGTATTCAATATGGACGGTGGGTGTTAACGCCGAAGTGGTGACATGTAAAGGTGTATGGTATG
>JAGKTI010008057.1:15739-34789 GCA_018397915.1 Birgus latro | reverse complement strand
ACGAGCGTGCGTGCGTGCTTGCGTGCGTGCGTGCGTGCGTGCGTGCGTGAGAGGGAAAGAGAGAAAAAAAAAACTAACGTGCCCATATGCGTAAACGAGTGCGTGCATTAATATGTCGAAGCATCACTGAGTCCATGCATCTGTGTGTGTGTGTGTGTGTGTGTGTGTGTGTGTGTGTGTGTGTGTGTGTGTACTAGTATGTGCGTGTATCTGTGTGTGTGTGCATCATTGTGTGCATGTATCTATGTGCTCGTATCTGAGTATGCCTGTATAAGTTTCTGTGTGTATCAGTGCCTGTGTGTATCAGTGCCTGTGTGTATCAGTGCCTGTGTGTATCAGCGCTTGTGTGTATCAGTGCCTCTGTGTATCAGTGCCTCTGTGTATCAGTGGCTGTGTGTATCAGTGCTTGTGTGTATCAGAGTTAAGGTATGCATTTAATGATGATGATGATGATGGCTATGATGGTGGTGGTGGTGGTGGTGGTGGTGGTGATTTTGATGATGATGATGATGACGATGATGATGTTTATTAGTTCTTTTTAATCTGGAAACTTTTGTTATCTTGGAGAATTATGTACTCTACTCCTTTCATCTTAGCTTGGCCCCGATTTTCGTCCTTTTCCATCTTATTTCACGCGTCTCAGTAGCGTCTTTGATATAGCACTTGTTCGTGACTTGCATAATATTCTATTGTTACAACTCAGCATTCGAGATGAAGAGACTGCAATTATAGGCCATGTTAGAATAGAATGAGCGTAGTGAAAGGGATGGGATGGAGGAGAGGAGGGAGTAGAAAGGTATACGAGAGAAGGGGGTGTAAGTTGGGAGGAAACCAGCAAAATGGCAGGGTACAAGGCAACATGGAGGCGATTTGTCTGCGGCCACCTTTACGGGATTAAGGTGTCTGGCTATAGATAAGACAATTAGGGCCAAAGATATAGGTGACGCTACACTCCTATTAAAATCATATCAATTTCCCACATGCTCTACAATTTCTTTGGCCATGAGGCTTCCTGGCTGACCGTAAGGTATCCCCGTGTCTAATTTCGTAACCTTAATGACAAAAACAGCAAAACCCAACACCTGCAGCAAGAGAAATCTACACACCATCTCCACCCCTAACCAGCAAAACGACGTCTGTTGCCCTCATCTTTTAGATCTACTTCTTTTTTTTTATGTGTCCGACTCTGGGCATAGGCTTCACAGCCTGCTATCAAGGTTCAGCAGTCCTCCTACATACCATACACCTCTACATGTCACCTATAACACTTCCTGGTTGGTAGCAAGATACCTCTGTGTCTTATCTGAATCATCTTAATGGCAAAAACAGCGAAATTCAACCTCAAAACAGTAAAATTTAACTTACATCAGAAGAAGAAGCCAACACATCCTCACCCTCGTATCGCCCCGCAGCCACTGAGTGACCAATGGAATGCCATGCTTGTCCAGCCCAGAAACTTGTGTGAAAATTTACCCAACTACTTTTACAACCACTAGAGGGCACGGAGACCTCTCTCATCTTCGGGGTAACTCTAGTATTTTATTCCAGCTAATACAAGAGGCTATTATCCACCTGGAAGCTATTTATAAGTGTTTGAGAGCGTTAATGCTGTAAATATTAACCCTCCAATGAACGTGAAAACTCTTGTATTCTCTTCCATTAGACTCCAGACGACTTTATTCAGCTGGGATTGGGTCATAGGAGCCTGAGTGCATAAGAGAAAATCGTCGTAGAGGAAACATCAGGGACTGTAGCAATCAAAGTCAGAAATTATACTTAGATGTTTACCATAATCTAACCACTTTTACTTTGCCTAATGTTGCCATCTTCTCACCTTAAATGCTAAGCTGTAACGATACATCAACACTAGAATATAGTACTATGCTCTCTTTTCCCTAACTGGTCCTAAAATTGCCATCTCTCCATCTTGAATGTTGAGTTGTAGCAATAGATTAACACCAAAACATGATGCTAGTCACGAAGAAGTGTTATGTAAAGGATGTAGAGTCATAACACTGTCATTTCCTGGCACTGGGCTACGTGAAATGAGCTACAAAAGGATGAAAATCTTGCCTGTGTTAGGGCAAGAAGGGTGTAGTCAAGAATAGGTGTTACGGAATGGATATAGAGCTTCACTTTAATTTGGCCTAAAATTGCCATCCCTCCATCTTGAATGCTGAGCTGTAACAAGGGCATGACATTAGAATAAGGTGCTAGTCACGAGAAAGTGCTACGCGAGGAATGTAGTGCCGTGGCATTGTCTTCTTCTGCCTGTAATAAGCTATGAGAAAGAAGCAGCAAAATGAGGATCTCAGCCATGTTAAGTCTGATAAGCTATACATACAGCTTAATGGAACGCTCTGATAAAAATAACAGCTAAAAACTCATTCTACAACTCCCTAGCACCTTTTCCTTAGCGATTTATTTTTCTTATTACTCCTTACTCTCCTCCTGTGCTGTATAAATCCTTGAAACTTTGCCATAGTCTGCATAAATAACGTACAAAAGGATACTAACCAGTCCTGTCCAAAAATAAATCACTAAGGGAGTCTTTGTGTGACTGGTGGGAGGTACAGTCACTCATAAAAGAAAAGACCCCCTCTGTGTGAGAGGCAATATAACTTTCGACTTTCAGTGTTGGTAACAGTGCATCTGACGTCAGGGAAATTGGGGGTGAGGAGGGACATTGGAGGGGAAGGGCGGTGCTAATCTGCTCCGAACACTGTTTCAGTCCGTTTTTCTAGTCACTTGTTTTGTTATTCTTAACACAAAATTTACTTTACCCTCATATTCATTCAGGAACAAAAGAACTCGCCAGTTAATGCCCTACACCTTCATAAATCTCTCTCTCTCTCTCTCTGATCCGGTATTGCCGATGAGCCACATACTGCCAATGCACAGACTAGCACACATTCATGAGGTATTTGGCCATATCAGACACTCGGTAAAACCTAAAGATATAATCGATTTCCTAATTAGTTGATATCACTTTAAACTGTCCCAGACAGTGTTTTCCACCGAATAGGGAGGAGAGGACTGGAAGGCACGGTGTTGTTTGACATTCACGTCTGATATAAAGCTCAGGTGTTTTAGATATCGGCTGTTATGCATCATATGGATATTTCATCATAGTGCATAACCACAAAATAAGCAGTCAAGGCTATAGTGAATATCTTACCAAACGAAAATGAATAATCACTTCTTTTCTGAGCCATGCGGTAGCTGAGTGGGAGAATATCAGACGCATCCCCATCTACAGTCTACGTCTAGTAGACTCCGTTCCAGACAGACTAAATGCAATCATCGCCGCAAATGGTTACTGGGGAAAGTATTAACCGTTTGGTCAACAGGTAATATCAAACGTAGATTGTTCACAGACACTCCCCCCCCCCCATATTATCACATAAGTGTATGTAGGTAGAATTTAGGCATGGGATCATTGACATATGATAGTAAATTATATTTCTTTACATCCTTGGATTTTTTTTTCTTGTGTCCGACTCTGGGCAATGGCTGCATGTCCTGTTCTTGGGGGCAGTAGCCTATCCCAAGGCCCACTAGTCCTCCTACACCTCCACATGTCACCACTTCGGCACTAACACCCATCGTCCATATTGAATACATGCTAGGGCTGTCTCATACAGGACTGGTCATACAGGACTGGTGTACTGGTATTAGCCGACATGTAGGCAGGTCATCTGGTAGGAAAGTCTGTTTTTATGAAACTCAAATCCTTAAACTGTTCCCTGTCCCAGCCGGGATTCGAACCTGGTCCATCAGGACTGCAGGCCGCCTCTCTACCGATTCAGCCACCGCCTCCCCACATGGAGAAATTATACAGTAATAAATATATATATATAATTTTGCTCAACTTATACGTATCCCTTTCACTGTTAACAAAAGGCAAAATTAAAATATTACTCATGGGTGTTGTTGTTAATGTTACTGTATTCTTAAACTACTATATCTAAACCATATTATTAAATTAATGCATTTATGTTTCGTACTTCTACAGCCACATTAGAAATGACCTTGTAGTATTATGGGTGGCGATAGTGTTTATGCTCAGGTGTAATCTTATTGGTCCCTCCTAATACGGGTGTGACTGATTCAAAATATGGAGTGAAGCAGTGTTTCGTGCAGATCAGCTCACCCCCACAAACACCACTCCTCACCCTCCCTATCCCTGACGTCAGGTGCACTGTTACCAAAACTGAGAGCCGCCAGTTACAAGGCCTATCGCTCAGGGGGGGTCTTTTCTTTTATGAGTGACTGTACCTTTGTGTTACCATGGCACCCTCTCAAACCACCACAGCTACATACACACATTTCCCCACCAGCAAGTTCCATCAGAGAGTATTGAGTGTGTGTGTGTGTGTGTGTGTGTGTGTGTGTGTGTGTGTGTGTGTGTGTGTGTGTGTGTGTGTGTGTGTAAATATGTGCCTGTGAGTGCATGTGTGTCTCACCACAATGCACCGCTAGACGCCCACTCCACCTCACCACCAAACACCTTTTTCACTTCATTCCTTGCCACATAAAACTTTACTATTCATAGGTCTCTTTTAAAAATTAGGTCCGAGTATGTTCTACCAAATATTGATGAATAAACGGCAATACTGGCATCAAATACGAGTGCAAAGACGTTTAATATAAAGTGCGAGACTCAGTGGGCAATACGCATGACTTTAGCTTGGCTGGTGCAGGAAGTCTGTGTTACTATGGCAACCTCCCGATCGCACCACACCGCCACAGACACACACGTATTTCCCTGCCACTAAGCCCCAAAACTGAATACGTGTGTGTGAGTGTGTGTGGATGTGCGTGGGTGGATGTGTTGTGTGTGTTGCGGGGTATGGTTTGATGAGGCTGCAGTGTGTGTGTGTGTGTGAGTTCACTACTCGTCAAATGACCTTGGCTATACATAAGAAGACATGCTATTGAAGTTAGGGCACAAATATAATGTAATGTGCTATGAAGTCAACCACACTCATAATAACGTCACACTTCTTCTCCCCTGTCCTGTCTCCTTTTCCTGTGTCTGTCTGCCTTCTAGCTGTCTGTCTTTGTGTCTGTCCGTACCTCTATTGCAAACACAAACAACTCTCAACTGTCCACAACGTCCTAGATTATCATAGTATCAAGCTGTATACTATTTTTTTTTCCTCAGCGTAACTGGGCCCAGATTTTCGTCCTTTTACCGTTTAGTTCACATGGGTCACTGGCAGAAAAGGTCAATGCTACGGCTCCCTTTCCATTGCACTTTTTTTGTGACTTCCATATTCTAGCATTAATCTATTGCTACAACTCAGTATTCAGGTTGGAGTGATGGAAATTATGGACCAAGTTAGAGTGAAATGAGTACAAAATTAGTAAAGCCAAACAGCATACCTTTGGAGGGTGCAGCGGGAACAAGGCGACAGATCACAGGCTGGAGGACAATGGCGTGAAAATCCAGCCAGATCTAACCACCAGCTTATGAAGTGACGCAAACAACACTCGCGCCTCACAGTCGGTTCAAACGCCCGTCCACTTTATCACTAAACACCCGTGGTTCTGAAGTATGGTAACAGACAATATAATAATCGTGTAGCCGTGATGTACTGTTGCACTCTCTCCACGGCGTCTACCTCTGATCTACTGTTTATTGCTTGTTCGTCACAATGCTTCGGAAATGACGAGCCTCTCACTCGGACATTAAGACTGACCGAACCTTTATCCTTCTCTTGTATCCCTGACCTTTTACTGAATGCTGTAAATATCGAATTACTTCACCCTAACCTAATTCAAAGTCTAATGACAGAGATGATCTGCTCGCTTGACTTCCCCGTGCACCTTTTCTGACGCCACCGATTCAGTCGGGGTGGGTTTCTGTTCACAGAAAAGCAGTAAAATGGATGGGTAACTGCGAGAAATTAGTCACTGCCCCCTGACTCTTCCTGCTTGGCTTCTAGCGACAACGTTCCCCAGCTTGTTGGGCTTGCACGGAATGGCAGATTCAAAATCTAAATGAAGAAGATAATCTGCTGACTTTTTTCCATAATTTTACTAACAGACAGGCAGGCAGAAAAAGGCAGACAGACAGGCAGACAGACAGGCAGGCAAGCAGACTGCTAGACAGATATATAAACCGGGCCAAATACAGTATATAACTTCCTCTCGCTTTCGAGGTCTGTTGTACTAGCATCCCATTTAGCAGAAAAGACGATTTTCTTTTCCCGCTTTCCTCATTACCCATTTTATTTTCAGCCATACTCGTACCGGATCACGTTAATCAACCATGATGTGCTTATTTGGAGATTAATAAAGGTTTAATTTCATTCTGTATATGAGAGATAAAGGCAGTGAAAATTTCGTTAGTATCCCCCAACAGTCTGATTCCACAGCCTTCTGCCGTTCGCCTCTGTCTAGATTTTTTCCTTCAGCCATTTTTCACCCAAATGGAGAGTTGTGGCAGACTACTGTATTCTAGGAACTAGCATTTTATTCGTTCTACGTACAAAGTATTAAGCGGAGATCATGCACGTCATTGGCCACGAGATTTAGGTTAAGATTTTTTGAAGTGATGTAGAGGCTGGGAATCCTCTATCTTTGCTGCTTTTGGGCTGGGAGTTTACTGTCAGTAGTAATAGTAGTAGTAGCAGTAGTAGTAATTTGAGGGATCAGCATTCCAGTTTTCATTGACGAATATTACGGAACCTTCAGGCCAACAGCGCCAGGGTATAGTTACGGCATCTGAGTAATGACTGACTTGATCGGTTCCTTTTAATGCAATAAGCGACTTTTGAGCTTTATTTCAGCTCTAGGCACCTCTGCACTTCAAAGCTTTCAGAGTTTTCCAACCCGATTTGCATATAGTAGTTTGTCTTAAGGATACTACTGAGTTTAGAGCCTTCATAACTAAGATAGTGGAGTATCGTACGCCAATGCCAGGAAAACCATGTGGGATACTTTGGGTCATGCCTGAGTTCACGGGCTTTTCTTTGGTTTGTCCTTATATTCTGGTGCCCTCAGTTCACCCATTATGTACTCAGAGCATTTCCACAGCATGCTTATCTAATTAGACTTGTTATTTACGGCTAATATTTAAGCCAGTTAATATTAAAAGAGAGTAATTACACACGATAATAGTTATTAATTTGATGACAATCAGGTTAGGAGAGAAACTCAGACATAACTGTATTTCACGTTTATTTGTATCAACATGTACGATTCGTGGCTTTGGAAAGATGATCTTAGGTCATTTCGAAGGCTGAAGAATAGAGAGGGACTGGCGGGGATGTGTGGTGATGAGGGGCGGAGTATGGTGAGACACTGGAGTAAAAAGATGCCACATGATTCTCTGTTTGCTGCTCCTGCTACTGAACGTTCGTCACACCTGAGAAAGGAATAATATCTTAGTTAACCTTCACTGCCACAGATTTTTGGTATGTTAAATAAAATCGTACTGAGACAGTAAGAATATAAGAAATACGATCTGGGATTCACTTGGTTAATATTCATAAAACAACCAGTCTTCTGTGTCATACTCTACTGCATGTAACATTGGAGGCTTCGTGGCTGTGTGTGTGTGTGTGTGTGTGTGTGTGTGTGTGTGTGTGAGGAGTGCTGTTTCTAACCCCTTCACTGCTAGGGGTTCCTCCTAAACTGAACAAAATCGTCTTCCGGTTATAAAAATAAAAAAAATAAATAAAAACCACCGCATTGATTTACGAAAATTTCGTCTACCCCTTCCCTTAATTGATTAAAATCCTGTTGCGAGATGAAAAAGAAAAATCCTACTGCCAGGCGCCTTAATCCCATAAGGGATGGTCACAAACAAATCGCCTCCATGTCATCCTGTCCCCCGCCATTTCATTGCCCTGCTCCCACCTCACACACCCCTCTCTCATATACCTCTCCACTCCATCCCTCCTCATCCTTGGCCTCCCCCTCCCTCTTCCCCCTCCACCTTACTCACATACACTCTCCTCGTCAGTCTCTCACTCTCCACATGGCCAAACAACCTTAATGTGCTTCTCCTTACTCTTCCTATCACATCCATATCCACACCACAATGCTCCTTCACTTCCTTATTTGTCATTCTGTCTTTGCATGTGACTTCACATGCTCCTCTCAAATAACTCATTTCCACTGCTCTCACTCTTGACTTCTGTCCCTCCAAGAAGGTCCAAGCTTCACTTCCATATGTTAGACCTGGTATCACAATACTGTAGTAGTACTGTAGTTTTTTCACTTCCATGCTCACTTCCCTCTTTCTTATCACTGCTTTCAAGGAACCAGCAACTTTTCTTCCCTCCTGTACCCTTTCAATCACTTCACCCTCTAAACTTCCATCCTTATTCTTCACACTACCCAGGTAGTTAAACGCACTCACATTTTCCATTCCCTCCTCATCCAACCACACTTCTTCCTCACCCTTGTTTCTCATCCACTCATTATATCCTTTCTTCTTTTGTGCCACAGCCTCTCTCACCTCTTCAGTCCATCATGCTGTTCCCTGAACTCCCTTTCATCTTCTCTTTACCCCACACACCACCTCACATGCTGCATAGATTTCTTCTGTGAATATCTTGCACACACCTTCCACGTTCCCCATCTGCTCCAATTTATATTTACCCAATCGCTCCTCCACTTCCATTTTATATTCTGCTTTTATTTCATCCTCTTGTAACTTTTCTACCCTCCTTGTAAGAACTACTTCCTCCTGTCCTTCCCTTCTTCTCTTTATTTTGTTTGGACCTTGATTCTGACCGCCACCAAGTGGTGGTCAGAAAGCCCACTCAACCAACCTCTATTACTCTTGCATCCATTACACTCCTTCTCATCCTTTCATCCACACACACATAATCAATCATTGCCTTTCATTCATTCAGTTCACCATCCACCCTTCTCACCACTTGCCATGTATACGTATGGATCATTTTGTGTGTACAGTACTGTCAAGCTTTTTGGGTAAGTAAATATTCAGTTATGGACAACAATCTTAACAACAGTATCTTCCATAATCTTCCCTCCATAAATATAAGGATGATGGTACATATAAAACATACAAGCACTGACACAAATCACACACACTTCTTTGTGGGTTAGAATCTTTATAACTTTCAGTCTTTCTCCTAAGTCTGCCATATGTATAATGAAAGCATGAAAACATTTCCAAGTCACAACTGGCATACAAAGCAACGTACATCAACAATGGTCATGAGCAGAGTGAGTGAGAACACTATACAGTCATCAAGCTGAAATGTGTAAAATTCTTGTTCTGTACGGCTTGAAAAATCTTCCTGCTTGAGGACCACCAAAATTTCCTTTTCTTCTCAGCTATGGAACTTGTCGTGATAGGTTGTTAGAACAAAGTCATAACAAATGTCTTCCATTGGTACCAAACTTTTACCCCCAAAAAAAGCCACGTACAGCCAAAAAAAAAAAAAAAATGCGCAAAACATTTTCACTAGGCAAGAACAAAGCCATGACAATTTATTTTTTTCTCAGTTATTACGCCAATCATGGGACGTCATACTTTGAAAACGTCACATAAAATTGACTTCCAGTAGTATCATTAATTTTCATAAAGAGTAAAATGTAGCCTAAAAAGGCTCAAAATACAACCCTGCTCACTCAGGCCCATATCTGCGGTGTGGACGCCTATTTCTTGATACCAAATTTTACTGATAATCTAGTTACAGCTCAGTGGGGAAAAAAGAAAAAGTAAGGCTCTACACCCTTTTCACATCACTAGAACCATATTCTAGTGTTCATCTGATGTTAAAACTCGGCAGTCATGAAAGATGGAGGGTAATTTTTGGCCAAGTAAATGTGTAATGAGTATAGTTACGAGAGAAAAGGTATCACATGCTATTTTGTGTGTGCTCCCAGTACGCAAAAAAACACGGCCACAAGGAACTGACTGCATACGAAAGATCATAATTTGGTGGCAGCAGGATACTTCCTAGCATATTTTCTTAACAATATGACTGACTGAGTGAATGAGCAAAGCAAGCCAGCTAGAACACTATCAGACATGGATTTGGGTAAAACAGCACAGCACCTAAACTGTTATCTGAGAAACTATAAAAGCATAAGTGGATCTATGCAAATCAATGGAAAGCTTAAAAGTAATAGGTGTTACATATCGCTTTTCTCAAAATTTGCCACGATATGTCTGGAAAAAAAAAAGTGTTATCTCTGAAACTATTAAGCTACAGTGGATATATGCAAACATCTGAAAACCTTGTGAAAAAGCAATAATTGTTAGTAAACTCAGCTTCTCAATATGCAACACAAACACAATATCTATCTATCTAACTATTGCCAGACACCTCAATCCTGTAACGGGTGGCCACAAACAAATCGCCTCCATGTCGCCCTGTCCAATGCCACTTCACTGTCCTCCTCCCAGCTCACACCCCTCTCTCATGTATACCTCTCCGCTCCATTCCTCCATCTCATTCTTGGCATCCCCTCCCCCTCCCCCCCTCCAATTCACTCATATACACTCTCCTCGTTAGTCTCTCGCTCTCCATCCTCTCTACATTGCCAAACCACCTCTGGGTATTTCTCCTAATGGTTTTTATCACATCCATATCCACATCACAACACTCCTTCACTTCCTCCTTTTTCAGTCTCTCTCTCAACATGCTCCTCTTAAATAACTCATTTCCACATCTCTCTCTCTTGACTTGTGTCCTTCTAAGAAGGTCCAAGCTTCACTTCCTTGTTAAAGTTGGTATCACAGTACTGTTATGCAGCGACTTTGTTACTTCCATGCTCACTTCTCTTCTCCATAGCATTGCTTCAAAGAACCAGGAACCGTTCTTCCCTGCTGTATGCTTTCAAACACTTCACCTCCAAACTTTCATCCTTACTCATCATACTACCTGAGTACTTAAATATACTCACATTTTTCATTTCCTCATCATCCATCCCCAGTGTACATCCAGTGACTTCATTTCTCTCGAAAACCATAACCTTACTCTTCCCTCCATTCACCTTTAGATTCTGTTTCCTATACATTCTCCCAAACTCATGCACCAAGCCTTGAAGTTCCACTTTGTCTTCAGTTAATAATACAGTATCATCTGAAAACAACAGTACGGGGAGTTTCCAAACGCTGCCGTCTCTAGGGCCACTCCAGCATCCACTCCCCTATACTGTATCTCTTTTATAATCCCATCCATATTCAGATTGAAGACCCATGGAGACATGACACATCCCTGTTTCAATCCAACTTTTCAAATTGAAAAATTCACTCAGTTCACATCCACATGCACTGCAGCCTTATCATCCTCATAAATCCTTCACTACACTTCACGGCTCATCTTGGTGAACGGTTTTGAGTATCGGCCAGAGTTCTTCATATGAGGGTCATCGCTGATTCACTGAGGTGTGGCTTTTGAATCGACACTTACTCAGAGCATCCTACCAAAAGGGAAAAACGGAATTAGGGCTTTGTGAAAGGCTATGAAAATATAGGTATTGTATTGCCTAGTATTTCCAGTTACCACCAGCCTTTGGCCCACAATGGGTATCTTCATTTCTTACACCACATTTATCAGATTCCTAATTTTGCTCATCTTACCAGAGCAAGATTTCGCTGATACAGTGCGCCCAAATAAAATGTGTTCATCTTGCACTACCAAGATTATGTATACTGATGCCGGCCCCAGGGTCCCGCGACAAAGCCGGCATTAGGGGATATAGCTTACTTCCAGCCATTCTCTGAGTCAGATAATCACAATGCATGACCTACCTTAATGTAATGGCGTCTGCGTCTTCTACAATACGAAACAGCAATCATCCACTGTGTATCCATGTGAAATTCACCAGCATTGTGATGAATGTCGTCCTTTAAAGACGGCCCTTACTGTTTATTTTAAGTATCTATGCTTCCACTGAAAAGACGATCGAGCAGGGGACGGAAATATGGTCAAATATTGTGTGGCGACTCAGACATCGAGTATGCGAATGCACATAGTAACAGGACAAAACTGAGTTCAGAGAGCATATTGGGTATCCTTGTGAACAAGGGCACTGAAAAATGATATACTTGGCTCGATTTAGTACACCACCTCGAGGGGTTGCAGCTGTTCCGGGGAGTCAAGAGAGAGAGGGATGGCATGAATGTCAAGAAGAGAGCGAATATACAACGCATACAGTGTACGAACACTGGAGATGCTCATCCCCTTGTGAGCATAGACCTGTCTATTATAGGAAAGTTTACCATTCAAAGTTATTCGAAGAAACTGCCTGTGACTGAAGAAAACCATGATTTTCGGGGTGCCTATACTGGTATACTCCACTAAGCCCTATGAGTCTAGTATGGAATGGCTTTCTCATGGGTAGCACCACGTCGTTTGTGTAACCGCCGCCAGGGGCCCAGGGCGGCGCTGATGTTGTTTATTTACACCACCGACGCCGACGCTTTTTGATCTCAGCCGATGAACTCGGAAAATATAGTGCCATGGCCCACTGCTTAGCCTGATCGGTAGAGAGGTGGCCTGCAGTCCTAACGGACCCAGGTTCAACCCCACTAATACCAATACACCAGTCCTGTATGAGACAGCCCTACATGTATTCATTATGGACAGTGGGTGTTAGCGCCAAAGTGGTTACATGTAGAAGTGTATGGTATATAGGAGGGCTGTTGGGCCTTGATAGCAGGCTGTGAAGCCTATGCCCAGAGTCGGACACATAAAAAAAAACAGCGAAACAGAAACAGCAAGCTAAGAACAGTGGCTGTGGAGGCGACGAGTGGAGGGGTTTCAATATGGCGGTCATGGCTACACGCTCGCTGAGGAGATAGCCACTCCATATTATAGAGCTCAGTGGTATACTCCCATCCCTGGGAAGACTGTAGTACCAGTCGTTTAGGTCGGTATATTCGAGGATGATAGTTGGTTATAGGGAGAGCTGAAGCTCCCATTTTCGGCTCTGAGGACAATTTCTGACCACCTTCCTTTGATATTTTCTTTCTTTTTCAGTGCTTCAGTAATACTGAGTGGCTCTGCGCGCTCTCCTGAATGTTTCTCTGCTACAGTATTTATATAAAACATCATTCATATTACACACTTCACTATGTTATTAAACATTTTTGTCTTTTATACTCATTCTTTTGCTTTGGGAATTGGGGAATAGAAATCTCACCAGAGCTGTGCATATGACATTCTGAATCATTACCATTCCCTTCAGCCTGAAGTGTTTGTTGGTCTCTCTGTAGACTACTGCTGATTCTAAATTGTGACTGGCAAGGCAATGGTGTGTGTGGTGGCAGAAGCATAAACATGACACCTCTACCGTTTGTGACGTGTTGGCTCTTCTGCTTGTCCATTTAGCCTTGTCTGTGACGGCATCATCAAGTGGACCTTTTTGTTCCGTCCCAGTGATTTTAAATATGGTTGTCTTCTCATTTGTTTTTTCACTGTTATTTGACTTTTGCTTGCAGGAGATGCAATTCCTCCCTTGTAATTAGTTTTGATGGTGCTGTACTCGAACATGAGGGGTTTGAAAGCCGTCATCGCAGTCTCACATATGCTTTCTCTTAGCATGAGGTTCTCTGTTGCTTAGATACCCATGTTTGAAGTAAGGCATGTTTCAGAACTCACAATACCTGTTTGGGGGGAATCTATTACTTCGACGACTCTATTCCAAGGGCTCTAGGTATGTGTCCCTATGTTCATCCAGGCTTGTCTACCTGTATCGTTTAGTTTCGTTTATAAAGGCTCCAACATGCTTGCATGCGTCGGCTTTGGTCACTTACTGGCGGCTCTCCATGCTGCTCGATTTCTGACAGCCTCCTTATTCAGTCCCTTATCCCTGAGGTCACATTCTGTGACCTCGTACAAAGTCTTTTTCGGTCTCCCTCTCGCAACCCTATCCCCAACGTTAACACTTCTCGCTTGCTGCACCTACTGTCATCCTCCATCCTCTCCACATGCCCAAATCACCTCAGTCAGCCTCTTCTCATCACAATACCAGTACACTCAAGTCCCATCCTTCCCCTTATCTCTTCCAACGTAAACCTAGCTCCCCCCCCCAGGCCTCGCATTCTAAGACGCACTACACATTCACCTAATCATTGTCATTTCTGTACGTCTGAGCCTGCGAATAGCCTCTTCCTGCACTACCCAGGTCTCACTACCATACAGCATTGCACTCCCAACACATGTAGCATACACAGATCCGTTAGCACGGAGGGAGAGCCCTCTCAGTGTCAGGAGAGGCAACAGCCCCCTGAGCTTCTTCCAACCACTCCTCACTCTAGCCGTAGAGTTAGCTCCAGCCTCACCTCCAGCATGTCTCCCAAGTAACAAACTCTACCACACACTCAGCAGGCTCACCAGCAAGATCAATTCTTTCACGCCTGATAATCTCCACATGCTCTCCCCGACACACCGCGCACATGAAAACAGTATTATCTCACAGTCTACCTCGAATATTACTACATCTCTTATTCACCCACTTATCACAAACCGTGCACAAGATGGGATTACTTTCCACGCCTTTGTGGCAAACGGCACATAGTCACTCTCCCTCTACTTTGACAGTTCCGGCACCAACCCTAGATATCATCACCATTATTTTATTTGCATTTACTCTCAAGCCCTTGTGCCTCATACCATCACTCCACTTCCTAAATGTAATGCCATGAGGTTTTCCTTTCCCGTTTCTAGTAGATTTAACAGTAGTTATGTGTAGTCCATATACTGGACTCCTGACCATGACTAAAGTTTACATGTTCCTTGATTGCTATTGCCAATATCCAGGGTTTCTGGATCCTACGTCACTCAATCCTTAGTAGGGAAAAGGAAGTCAGGCTGATGGTGATGACGATGATTATGATGTCAGGTTAGTATGATCTTCATTTACTGTATCATTTATATGTATTTTAAAAGTTATGAAAGACGTCAGTGAGAATATTATTTCCTTCGCTGCAAGAGATGAAATAAATATCGAGCTGAAATAAACACAAATTTGAGAGAATTCAACTCAGCATCCAACCCGTGCATCCATTTTCTCATAAACACATCATAATGGGAGAGGTTTGAAAACCGACTGCGAGATAGGAAACAGACTTCATAACGTACAATAAATGCCACTATGCAGTTTATATACAATTAGACCAATCCTAATATTTGTGGTAAACAATGCTGTGGACTGTTTAAACTCATATTTGATTACATTTCATACTTATCAGATACACCCGAGTTTGTATGTTTCTCCGTATGTGTCCTGAACGCACTCTTACAGAAACACAAGGCCATGGAAGCGATGTAAGAGTAGCGTTGCAGCCGAGGGTGACATAAACCCCACCCCCTCCGTGACTATACTGTATATTTAACATGGAAAGCGGTGTGTCAGGGGAAGGTCTCGTTACTGATGAGAAATACAATTGACTATAGATTCCTTTGTGGCGGCGACCCCTGACAGAAAGTGACATTGGACATTATAAAACAGATAGATGGGTTCATCATATTTTTCCTTTTTCTTTTTCCCCCCTGAGTAGAGTGTGTCGTATCAAGCTCGTCTGGGGAAAGTGTGGCAAATTTCAAGGGGTGATTCTTGGACAAATTTTGAGCTAGAACTGCTATATCAAGAAGGATCAAATTTTCACCTGTCACGGAGCTATACTTCCAGACGACGTTATGAATGGATCACCACGGGAGACCATTTTCACACACTTTTCCTGGGACACTTTATAATCAATATGTACAGATGAAAGTGTACTTGAAAGGTAAAGTGGTGTTCCAGACGAGGTAGCACTTCACCCACACTGTCACAATACCGCCAAATTACATAACCCCTTCAGCCAAAGCCCGTCATATGTTAGTCCTGAAGCTACTGAATGATCTTATTTAGTTTAGGAGAGAATCTTAGTATTTAAGGTGATTATTGAAAGCTATATCCATCCCCTGTACCAGAAAGTCTCTCCAGAGCTGATTAAAAAATGTTTCGTGATAGCAAGTATATGACCATGAAAGATTATTGGATGAAGGGTTAAACCACGCTTAGGGAATTAATCTTTTCATTACGGTGACGTATTTATTCCACTATTGATTTGCTACCACCAGACGATGTTATTCCGAGTGAAGCAGATCTATCGCGGCGAAGAAGTTAAGAAAATGAGGTTCATGGAAAGTGGACAGATAGCCTACCGTCCAGCGCGATCATAGCACTTTTCGAGACTTAATTTTCTTCCTAGCTGTTATCGTGTCAAATGTTCAAGCTCCCACGGGCCACCTTAGTCTCACCTAAAAAGGGAAGATGAAAATGAAAAAAGAAAAGGGATAAAGAAAAGGAAAAAGAAAAGGCGAAAGAAGAAAAGGAAAAGAATATTGATAAAAAAAGAAAAGAAAAAAACATGCTGATGATTAAGTGGAGTAGCCCAACTATATATTGCATAAGCTCATAAATTCACTTCCTATCCACCCCTACACAGGGTTGTCGGGCCTAATCTGTTGCAACCCCCTCCCTCCCTTCAAAAAGAAAACCCCAAATGTGGGTAAAATTCTTCCAATACAGTACAAGACTTTTCCCGCTCATAAGAGATTTAATGGTATCAGTATTAAAACTCAGGCTCCTACATCGCACAATTTGCTGAATAAGATAGACTGACATTGTCCGGAAGAAAATACCAGAATTGTCCCAGTCTCGAGAGATTTAAAAATTAATCAATAAGCAAACGAGACCCAGCTTTACGAATGACCCGCTCGACAAAACCACGTCCTTTGTTTTCTTTTCTTGCCACTACCATACGAGTTTATTTATCCTGGGAATGCACCTGTCAGGAAGGGGTGCATCGAGGCTGTATCTAGTCCCAGTACAAAAAGTCTCATCCAAACCCTATGCAACAGTCTGCAAAAAATACAAGAACAATATAACAAGTTCAGGAATACTAGGGCAAGTGCGACATTTTCCAGGCCGTCAAATGGGGTTTCGCTAAAGTCTGTGGGAGTGAAGCACTGTGCGTCTGGAAAACATTTGTGAGCGACAGACGTACAGTGTCGCTATTGGTGAAGCACGCGCATCGAAAATTACATAATCTTACTGCAGGTGGTAAGGATGAATACTTTCTTTACTCTTCTGACTGTTAAGAGCGTCCCTTGGCTGAATATAATCGTTTAGCGTTACTCAGAGTGAAGTGCCCTAGCGTATCCGTAGCAGTGAAAGAGTAATGTAATCGATGTGCCATTCCCGATAGTCACAACAACACTGAACGCGTTTGTTCAGGATCATGAGTGCCATTAGTGATGTATTGTGCGCTATGGCTTAATCAAGAGTATGGTTGCTTGTGTGTGTGTTTGTGTGTGTGTTTGTATTTACCTATTTGTATTTACCTATTTGTAGTATACAGGAATTGAGCTAAGCTCGTGTTGTCCCGTCTCCATATGTTTGCGTGTGTGTTTGCGTTGTGTTTGTTTGTGTGTTTGCGTGTGTGTGTGTGTGTGTCCGGGGTTAACTGAAATGTAAGAACATCCATTGAAACGGCATCTGGGAGGCAAAGAAGGCGAACGAGCAATAGAACTTTCATTTATCCAATTTTGATATATGTGACTGATGTATAATGACTAATGAGTAAACGATGTGTGATGAAACTTTTTTTTTTTAAAGCAGAACAACGATACTGGAACATCATAATTATCCCTTTTCGTGTGGAGTAGGGAGGTTATAAAACAGGAAGGTATTATATTCACGAGGAATTTATATTTTCCTATCACTTCTTCCTCACTGGCTCGCTCCTTAATGTAGTAAGTTATTATTTACAAATTTGGTGTTTACAGACAAAAGTGGAGTGACATTAATAGCATAAGTGTTAGTGCCGTTTAAGATGTAGTAACCTGAATTGGGCTACTAAAGACCTGTGTAAAGGAAAGGCGATCAGTTCATTCCCGCTGGAGGTAACTACATGATCGAAGAAAACTCTTGTCACTCCTTAGGATCGTTTTCACTCATAAGGTTCACTCGGACTGGCCAGTACAATGCAAAATAAATGGGAAAGGAGACAGCACTATGAAATCCCCCTAACCTTGCCTAAAATAGAGCCAAAATAAATAATATTTCTCCGTTACGTAGATGTTTGCTGACCACTCGAGCTAGGTCCTGTATCTGGCACTACCATTAGATAGGTCTGGCCAAGTAACCTGAGGAAAAGGGTTATTGATTAGGTGGGACTCACTCCAGGTGCGACCACGCTACTACACACAAGGTTTTCAGCTGCGAAACAGGCAGGTGAGTGGACCCATGTGTGTGTGTGTGTGTGTGTGTGTGTGTGTGTGTGTGTATTAGGTTTTGTATGTGTGTTTCTTTCCCGGCGGTCATGCACTTATCACGCATAAAGAATTCACCTGTGCCCCAGGCAGGTAAGTGGACACCTTTGGATCTCTCTCTCTCTCTCTCTCTCTCTCTCTCTCTCTCTCTCTCTCTCTCTCTCTCTCTCTCTCTCTCTCTCTCTCTCTCTATGGCCCGTTTTCTCGTTGGCTAAGGAAGCTCCCTAACTGTTCTTCGCAAGTGATTTATTTGGCTTATTACATCTTCCCGCCCTCTTCTTTAACACAAAATATATTCCCAGCACCATACTTTGCACAAATAACGTACAAGACGCTATGAGCCAGCCGTATCCAAAAATAAATCTGTAAGGAAAAGGTGTTAGGAACGTCCCATAACCGCCGAGAATACGACCTATGTGTCTGTCTAATTGTATAACACCCAGTCCATCAGGAACACAAGGGAGAGGCGCCACTCCAGTCTGTCCCAACATTAAGTGGGAAGGTAACCCGCCCAATTCTCTTCGAGTGTCATTTTGTTAGCAATAAACCACAGCCGCCCCTGGGATGTAAACCCTTCCCAGCCCGATCAAACTGGAGAGCCTTGGCCCACCAGATGACCAGGTGTTATTTAGTTATATGGTTACCACTCAGCGTATTAATGGTTACCTTGCTTAAAAGAAACCATTTAGCTGGTCACTCAGTGCAGAATCATCTGAATGAGGCACTACATCGAAAAAGTTGATGGTGAGCGCCTCTCTCTCTCTCTCTCTCTCTCTCTCTCTCTCTC
>JAGKTI010008056.1:22906-34790 GCA_018397915.1 Birgus latro | reverse complement strand
GATTACAAAAAAACTGAAGAGGGAAACGAAAAGAACGCGACTGGGATGCACAGCACAACAATTAGTAAGAAAAGTGAATAAAGGTGGGGAAGGATGGGACACAATATAGTCGAAACGCAAAGCGAAGTTTGGAGAAAGAGAACTGAAACTGTTAAAGCAGAAAACGCTGTCACTGAGAGAGAGAGAGAGAGAGTCTGTGTGGGCGTGTGTAAGTGTGTGCTTGTGAATTAAAGGTATGTGTATGTTTGTGTTTGTTTTATAGTTCATGTTGCACCGAGAAACCATTACTAGTAAATACTAACCACAGCAAAAACTAATACATCCTTGGTTGTTTTCTATGCGTTTCTTTAATCACCCTTTGCCAGTATGCAACCCAACCACAAACGGAGAGAGTAAGTGAGGCGATGAAAGCTAGAGAGTGTGATATCTTAGGTAATTCATCTTCATACTCTGCCTGAGATTGCGTAGTCTACACTGACAGATCACCAGCAGAACCTTTCTTCTTTCTGACATCGTTCCCCAATCATAATCTCTTGGCAACCTTTTCTTTTCCATCCCATCACTTTCCTCTTCCTCACAGTCTTCAATTTAGCCCAGCAGTCCCTACTTCTCCCACACATACGTCCATCCTCTCCCTCAGACTTCCAAGTTATCTCTAAGTTCCTCCCTTTCCTTCGCAGCACCTCCCTCACAATCCCTCCCTACCTCTCCCTCACAGTCACTACGTCTCCCTCAGAGTCCCTCCTCCATCAGAACCCATTCCTCTCCTTCGAAGTTCCTCTCCTTTTTACTCCAACACATCCCCCCCCCAATCCTCTTACAGTCTCTAGTTCATCAAAACATCATTTCTTCTCTCTCAGCGTCTAGCTTTTACTCATTTCCTACCTCTCTCTCACAGCTTGCTTTTCTTTCAATTTCCTCCCTCCCCTTCAGTATTCAGATTGCCTTTACTGGCCCTCTAATTCGCTCATAAACTCTAACCTCCTCTGTCCTCCTATTACCCTCGTGGCTTCTCCTGTCTCACAATCTCTAGCTTTCCCTTATAGTCCCTTCCTATACTTACAGTCCCTCCTTCCCCTCTGCAGTTCCCCCACCCCTTTCCCAGTGTCTTCTCCAGTACATCTCCTTCCTCACCCTCAGGATTTCTTGTTTCCATCATGGTCCCACCCACCACTGAAACCGTATTCACCTTCACACCGTCCCATCCATCACAATCTACAACTTTATCACAGGGCCTCCTCTTCGTCTCTCAGTCTCGCTCTCCTTCATGGGCCCTACTCCCCCTCCCCCCCACTCCCTCCAATTCACGCATAGTCCTTCCCTCCCCCTCCGAGCATGTGCTAGCGAAATTGGAACCTTGCTTGCTGGGAGAGTGAGAGTCAGTGAGGGAGGCTGTTGTACCTGGGCAAATATCAACACTGCCAGGAATCTAGCGCTCCTCTCACCTCCTCTCCCACTCTCTCTCAGCGCTACGTTTTCCTCGTGCCATGCCTTCCAGCCTTTGCTTTTATTGTACCTATCTTTACCATTTCTCTTCCCTCGCCTCCGCCTCATCTTAACCAACATCCCCACTTCTTTATCGTTAATTCATATCTAGCCTCCCATTCCTCTTTGCCTCCTCCCAGTGTTGAGCTGATTCACATGCAGACGTATATTTCATTACATTATCCTTTACATTATTTTCTCTTTTATTCACCATCTTTTTCGCCGTCGCTGCAAATTATGTAAGTTGCAGTCTTGAATACAATTACCAAAACTAGAAGCCATCTCACAATGGGATCTCACCACCCGAATAGCCGGAAGGTTTTTCCTCGGCACATAATTTTGCACCTCCATGTCTGATTTGGCGCAAATTCAGGATGTACAACACGCAAAAACTAAGCCAGCTAGCCAACCTCACAAGTGAAACATTACCACTCCGCTCATTTCGTAACGCGGGCAGTAAGCGAGCGGAATGGTAATATTATCTGTTGTGATATTGGCTGGCTGGCTTTGTTTGTGTGCGGGTAAACGAGTTATCTCATGAACGGCTTGAGCAATCAACACGAAACTTTCAGGGCATCAAGATATGACCAAAAATCTTGGACAAGTTCGAAAATGGGCTATCGAGGTCAGAGTCAAGGTCAACATAGGTCAACTAGTTGACCTTTGGCAGCCATTTTGGTGACCTTGACCCCAGCAGCCTATTTGCGATCTCGCCCAAGATTTTGGTCATATCTTTATACCCTGAAAGCTTCATGTTGATAGCTAAAGTCGTTCATGAGATATCATGTTTACCCACACACAAGCAAAGCCAACCAGCCAACGTCACAACTGAAGTAAATACATTACCCCTTCGCTCGCTTCGCAGCGCGGATGGTAGTCATTACCATTGTAATGATTCTCACCCTCATTCACGTCACTAGTTATGCTGCAAATTAACATAATACACGGACCGTCAAGACTTTGCTGACCAGGCAATGTGAAAAAAAAAATATGGGCACGTAATGTAAAGTTTGCTAAAGATTTGCCTGCATTGCAGGAGAAGAAATCAAGAACTGTGTTCGTGTGTTACTGTTTTATGCGGGGCGAGATTACAGTGAGGATAATATGTGTGGGTTCTTTTTAAGTATTGCACTTTGTGTTAATAATCGTCTAGAGTGATGGTCACACCGTAGTCTGGCAAGAATTACTTGTGTTTGTTCAAAAAGAGCAATTATTGTGGGATGAATTTCTGAACGAGGTGTACGAAGGCTACTGCTGAACGACGATGTCAGTGGCAGTGGTGACCAAGTGCTAGTGTGCAGTAGTTATTATTTCCATTACTCCGTTTCAAATGTATGTCAGAGCTAAAAACATCCTAATTAACTTACCAAGAATTTGCAAGTGGAGTTGAAGGTTGCAATATCACTTCATTATTTCGGAACCCCAAGCCGGTGAAAGAATAATTAACTGCCGTTACACTATACTGTATATGTACTCGTATGGCATAGTGGCGGATGGTGGAGAGGGATGTGTTCACGACAGTGAGTGTAGTTCAAAGGTATTCATTCTCTCTCTCTCTCTCTCTCTCTCTCTCTCTCTCTCTCTCTCTCTCTCTCTCTCTCTCTCTCTCTCTCACTTCTCTGGTGTGACAAAGATGATATCGACCCTTTTGTGAAATAAAAATCTTGCCTCATGCGTTCATATAGTTCTTGACCAGATATACTTTTGCTTAGCCCACTTGCAAGGGTTTTTGTGGTCGAACTGTGTTTTCTAGTATGGAAAACTTTTAGTGCTGTTTTAGGTACTATGGCATATCCTGATCTGCAATTAGCCGGGTGACTGACACCACTGAGGAATATTTTTTTCCTTGCCAAAAACAAAATTGCCGCCTGAGGATAGAAAATCAGTCATAACGTCATTATTACTGGTGAATGAAAGTCGATCTTCGTGTCAGTTTATATGTTTGAGTCGGTCAGGAGATGCACAGAATTATTTATGTATGTCGTACGTGATAACGATTTCTTATGTTTAACTTTCAATTTTCATTTTGAAACGAAATTTATCTATTTATCTATCTGTTGCCAGTTGCCTTAATCCCTTAAGGGGTGGCCACAAACAAATCGCCTCCATGTCTCCTTGTCCCCCAGCATTTCTCTGTCCTCCCCCCAGCTGACACACCTCTTTCTCATATACCTCTCCTCTCCATCCCTCCACCTCATCCTCGGCCTCCCTCTCTTTTGCACTCTGTACCTCACTCACATTCTCCTCGTTAGTCTCTCATTCTCTATCCTCTCCACATGGCCAAACCACCTCAATGGATTTCTCCTAATGCTTTTCTATCACAACCACACCCACACTACATCGCTCCTTCGCTTCCTTATTTGTCAGTCTGTCTCTCCATGTAACTCAGCTTGCCCACTTGTTTATTCATGGTATAAAGATGAAGAAAATTCCCAGAACATGGTGTAATGCAATAGTTATTTTGCTTTATAAGAAAGGCGACTCAAAAGATCTTAGTAATTATCAGGTCATTAGTTTAGTACCCTCTATTTACAAACTCTTCACTAAAGTCTTTACGAATAGAATAACAAAAAATCTGGAAGAAAATCAACCTCGTGAACAGGGAGGGTTCCGAAGCGGGTATGCAACTACTGATAATCTACACACAATGAATTAGATAACTAAGAAAACTATAGAATAAAATAAGCCATTCGGATTGGGCTTTGATGATTATTAAAAGGCTTTTACTTCAGTGGAGCACAGAGAAATTACATATTTATTGCATGAGCAAGGAATAAACGAGAACATTGTAAAACTGCGCGAAAACATTTACAAAAGGAAGAACAGTAACAGCTAAACTACATAAAGGGCCGAAAAAAAAAAATGAGATTGATAAAGGCGTGCATCAAGGAGATACAGTTTTGCAAAAATTATTTACATGTCTAGAAAGTATTGTTAGAAAGTTACGCTGGGAGAACAAAGGAGTTAACATACTGAAGATGGAGAAAACCTAAACCATTTAAGAACTGCAGATGACATTGTCCAAATATCAGAAACAGCTCAAGCATTGCAGGCAATGTTAAACGACCTAGATAAAGTCTGAAAGTAGGGCTAAGATGAGCTGGAGAAAAACTAAAAAAAATGTTTAATCTACATACACCAAAGAAGGTCATCAGAATAAACAAAGTAATTCTTGAAGAAGTGTAGGAGTACAATTACCTCGGGCAAATACTAAAACTAACGAAAGACCATGATAGCAAAATAAAATTCCAACTGGATGGAAAGCTTTCAGGAAACATATAGACATGATGAAAAGTAGCTTGCCACTATTTATGAAACGAAAAGTATATAATAAATATATAAACCCACTTATGAATTATGTTTGTGAGATCCGGAAACTAACAAAATCGATGTAAAATCGACTAATCCATGCTCAAATAACAATGAAAAGTTCAGTGACGGGAATATCTTTATGGCAGGAAAAGATCAGCTTGAGTAAGAGAGAAGACTAAATTCAAAGACATTTTGGAAGTTATAAAAGTACACCTGTCAGGGCGACGCGATGGCACTTTGATAGGGCAAACTGGGATGGATTTAGAAATTATCTTCCTGACATTCCATGGCAGTCTTTCCTCTCTAGTAATGTAAATTCAACCCAGTCCCACATTAATGACTTAAACTTAGCTGGTTTGGATTAATTCATACCAAGTCAACAGTTCACTAAAAGATCGAACTTTCTTAAATGGTTTGATGGCAATTGTGCCAGAGGAACGGCCCAAAAGTCATCAAAACCATCTGAATCACTCTGGAAATTTAAAATTACTAGACACCATGCAAAAGCTGTAATAAATCTCGCTAAATCAAACTTTTTCCAAAACCAAGCTATGACAATATTTCCTGTCGTTGGTAAGACAATGGGCGTGACCGAGCAATATGTAAAGGTTATATAGGCATTAATATGTATCACAAACACAATGTACAGGAAGTATGTCTGAGGAAGACGTACACAGTTTCTCACTAGGTATGTCAATTCACATAATGTATATACACAATCTTGTTGTTCCAGACCATCAAGAAGCCTTAACATCCTCATAGTCCAGACAAACCAAGAATTTCATGATGTATTCAAACATGTGGAAGTCCACGTGAACATGATACCTGTCAGACACTACTACTTCACAAATCTTCCTCTCTCAGCTGTACATAATGTCGGAGAGAATCCCTTTAGGGCAGAAGGGGTTAGAGAATGTCTAAGAGAACAATAGGCCAGAAGTAAGGAGAAAAGGGGAGAGAAGGGCTTGAGAAAGAAGGCTCGACACTAGGGATCGTTAGGAGACTGATCGTCACGCTAAATTAAGTTATAACTCCGTAACCAAAGAGTGCTGTAACTAACCTCGCTGTTAATACGTCTCACGACTTTATTCTGGCTGTGCTTAATGATCCATAATCGACTTTCCTAGGTCCCTACAAGTACCTACGACCACCCTATCGAGAAGGGAAGACCAAAAGTTCGGGCGCCTGCACCTGAATCCCTCGGAAACACCCAGTACCCATACTTAACAAAACTGTACCTAAATTCACCTACTTGACCAGCCTCCCTCAAAACTGCTACTGTGGGGTATTCCACACGCTCCTTGCTCGTGAGGGGAAACCAATGTACACTTTTCCAAAAACACCAGCCAGCCTGTCCTATGCTGTGACTGTGGATATTACATAGGCTCCGTGCTCAAGAACAGTCAGCGGCTATACTGTCCAAAAAAGATCCTCTACCACAAATAAATTTTCTCATGCTGCTCACAATATGCAACTGACAATGTATGTCACTCGCCAGGTATATTACTCACAAGGAGAATGCCCTGCTACAAGGAGAAACTTTGTGCTTAGCTAAGGGTAACAAGAGCCACTCCACTGCATTCAGTCCAGAGAGGCCAAGTGAAGCCTACCTACCTCTCCTAAAATGCGAGAGCCCCATAGTTCAACTGCTCCAAGCCCTGTACAGAAACTGGAAACTTCCCTTCTCTCCCTGAGCAATCCTGTACTGCAATTTTGGTATTACATACACTCGGCGCTCGAGGTTCTCAAAGCAGGTAGGAAACCTCCAGGCGGAGACCTTCAGGTAGAACTGCCCTTCACATGTAGAATTCCCTAAATCTGGTGGGAAAAAAAATAAATAAATAAATAAAAATAACTGTGGAATCCCATTTTCCTCAATTAAACCTAACAATCCAACCTAAAGAGAAAAAAATATAAAGGAAAGGACAGTCTATACACCATGGTGTACTCGATTTGATGACATGCAGCTTCCACACCTCATCTCTCCAAAGGCCGGTCATATCCTAAAACTACTACTTAACCCTATTAATCTCTTATCTCACGATTTGGATGACGTCCATAAAAAGCAAAGAATAGTGATGTACCTAGGGAGGTATGCTCTGCGTCGTTCAACGCTTTCTCAGTGTCGCACAGATGCATGGGCTACATATTCAGGTGTTTTTGGCTCAAGATTGCCAGTACTGTCTTTAAGGTCCTATGCACTCTCTCAATAACTGAACTGCCTCGGGGATGGTAGGGTAGACAGAATCCGTGCTTAAACCTCACGCTCCTACAAAAATCTCTAAACTCTGCACTCCTCTATTGTTCACGATAACTACCTGCGGCTTGCCATACTTACAGATGTCTTTCTTAAATTCTTCAGCTACGGCTTTGGAGGATTTTGTATGAAGAGGATAGATACGTAGATACCTAGAAAAATGATCTATCACTGTGAGACAATACCTGTGACCACTCCTACTATGGAACAAATCTATGAGAGCTATTGCAACCCTCTGGCCATTATCATCTACTGGTGGCAATTCCTTAAAATGGTGTATGATCTTCCTGTGACCCTTGAACTGCTGACATGACTTGCTTGATTTAACAAAATGCTGCACATCGGTCAACAGAGTCGGCCAATAGAAAAACTGCCTTGCCTTGGCTGCCGTCTTGCGCTCCCTATGTGTGTGAAGGATTATGAAAAACTGAACAGGAAACAGCCACTAAAGACATGGATACTACCAGGTACAATTGCGGACAGATGACTCGAGGCCACCCGTTCCACCATCTAGCCTTGCTGAGGTGCATATCTCGCCTGGCAACAGTGGTGTAGCCGAGTCCTGGATCTACATTCAGGGGTTCAGTTTGCTGCCAGTTCGAGACATATTTCTCTACGTTTCTAACCCAGACTGATTTTCTTTATATATGTATCATAATAAGCTATAAATATAAGATGCATCTGTGCGTTATGACATGTTATATAAAACATAAATCCTGAGGGTATTAAGGTGTAATGCTGTAAAGTAAATTGCTAAGGAAGAAACGCTACTACGTCTCCTAGGACAACGGGAATACGGCAATACTTTAGAACTGAATACTGCTTGGTAGTAAGTCGCTATGCAGTATCTTCATAGTGCCAAGGGATAATCTGTACACTGCTTGTCACAGTTGTTAGAGAAGGAATAACAGTTTAGGCAGGTTGACTAGCTTTACATTAATCAAACCCCTCTATACAGAATAACAAGTCCCTTGTGTTATCTGAGCTAGTGACCCTTGTGTAAATCTTAGGCATAAATCTGTATAACACCAACATTACTGGAATATTTTTATTACCATGCTTTTGCCGTGGATCTTAGTGATCTTTACAATTAATGAAAATACATGTGAAGAATATTTTAAGTCCACGTGACAATATACCATATGTTCTTAGCAGATTTTAATGCTCATTAATAAACAATGAAAAACTCAAAATTGAGACAGCAGTACTTTACTTAGTTTTCCAACTAAGCATTGTCTATTAGGATGGACGTTGATCCGCGTGTGAATACAAAAATTCCCACAAAATATATATCGGTATAGTTTATTTCCATATAAAATACCACTAAATGCACAGTGAAATATAAATGAAACTTAACATAGATGTAATATGTGATAATAATGTATAATGGCCAGTTCATATCCTAATATTAATATCCAGTCCAGCCTCCATCATTGTCGATACCAGCCTGTAACCAATGAGGCATACTAGAAATATAGTTATATACAAGACATGGATTGGCCTGAAATAATCGCCACTTCACCTGTGTGTGCTGCACAAGTTGTTGCGTTGTCCTCTCTTGTGCTGGCTCCCACGAGTTCACCATGTTATCCCAGAAACCCTGAATTGGGTTTATATCACAACCCTTACTGGGCCATACAAGCAGCTGTAGGTTAGGATGATCGGTAAACCATTGCTGAACTACACTGGCTGTATGGATGGGACATCTGTCATGAACGAAAAGGATTGGCCCAGTAATGGGGAAGTCATTTTCCTTGAGAGAAGGCAAAACGCTTTGTTCTAATCTCTCTATATATTTAGCAGCCGTGAAGCGTCCTTTAATATGGGTTAGGCTTCCCGCACCATGTGGGGAGAAAATAATACCACCATTTAATAATAAACAGCCCTACTATTTCGGTAAAAAAAAAAAAACTGTTAATACCTATGTTAATCACTTGTTTCACAATAGTATATATGTTGTTACGCAATTTACAAAACTATATTTCATGCTACACTTATAATGTAGCTAAGTAATAAGGTGAGTTTGGACTTATCACTTAGTTTGCCCACTACTTAATTTTTTTGCTCTAATCAATAAAACAAATACCATCCAATACATAAACAGCAGTATCGAGAAGAGAGTCAGTTCCTTAAGTTGAGACTGGCAAGCTGGTGGTGACAAGAACTGTTAAATGACAGAATTTGGTGTCAATTTGCTGGGTACTACATGTATCATGTCATAGCCATTGCTCGGTGAGGAGCGGAAACTTCAGCACGGGTGCTGGGAACTGATACACAGCTATTTATAGTAATTACTATTAAGTAGATAGTTATTTCGTGTAGGAAACGTGCAATCTCTTATAAAATGACTGCTTTTATTTAAGTTTTCATGGGTCTAATTAACATCTAACTGCACAACAATGGTATTAAGACATATATTGCCTCGTATTATTTCTCCTCCAACAGTGAAGCCTGGCATGTGATGTCAATTGGAATATCTTGTCGGTGAATATGAGACGTCCCCAGAAGTCTAGGTTTTCATCAGTATACTGCTGGGCGAACTGTAGTCTCAAGGCGTAATGGAGATCCACCAAAACTTGCTTTGCAGCTGGTGTTCGGTGATGAATTTCTCCTTCATGAAGGCGTCGCCTAATTGTGCTGTCTGACACGTCTAAATGAAGCTCCTCCTGTATCCTGACCGCATTAGTTATGGGATGATCAGCAACTTGTAAAATCATTCGATCTTGTTCCCGTGTTGTAGTCCAAGGAGGTCTTCCTCTTGCACGATCTGCAGGATTTCCAATCTCTTCCCATCTACGTATCCATCTTTGCACAGCTGATCTTGAGATCCCTAGATGATTACTTATCGCTCGAGTGGATAACCCAGGGTCCCGTAAACCAAAAATCCTGCCTCTGAGGACTAGATGTTCTTGTGTGCGGTTCATGGTCCTTCGTGGAAAGGTCTAAGCCAATTCCCCGGATCGCAGCTACGATATCATGTCTGTTTAGTAACAGATGAACCAGTTCGGTGCATGAGACGAGTGTAGGAAAACTGCTTTGACCCAGAATCAGTGTGAACCCGGTCAAAAACAGCTACACGTTTGAACGTTATATGGGCAGGAGCCAAATAATCTGATGATAAAATAAGTTCTCTAATGTTGACTGGTTATGCTGTGAAGCTAGAAAAATATCTGACGCTACGAATTATTCATCATACTATTATATTATACTGAAGTGACGTGGTGACGTTGGATCACTTCATGGGTCATACGTAGTCTAACTGGAGCAATGATGCAGATAGCAACTGAGGAATGGCTATTTCAAGCCAATATAAACTGTAGACATAATTAATGTTTCGGTTTTCTTATATTTTTATTCATTTGAGTACTTTGGTATTTCCGTAGTAACTGTCATTTCACGCTTGTGTGATGTCAGTACACTCACATAGTACTCTATCATACAGTCTGAAAGAGTCTTAATATCCACTGTCAAAGTGGTGTGAATTTTGTTTCTTTGTTCACGGTCCATTCTTTACATTCCGTATCATCTGGATAACTGATCATAATTACGCCAGTAACAGTACTTCATTTGCTGTTAATGATATCTGACAAATTATAACACAGAAATATTTGTCATGTTAATGTAATTCCCAGCAGGACACTCCTCACACCTAAGTCAGTCCCTCTCCCCTGCTTGTAGCAATGCAACCCAGAGAAGATGACACAGCATTCTGACGCTCCACCATCACCTCCAGCCAACCTTCTCATAACTGACTTGGGCGATATCCTTATGTTTGATACTTTAGATAAGTATGAGCAGTGCTTGCAGATCAGAATCATCAGCAATGATTAACGAATTCGGTAGAAACACAATCTGGCACGAGGATGAAAGGTCACTTCATATGCCAATTCTTGTCGCCCATTACACACATAATTTAGCATGTCCTGATATGCAAATGGAGCATGACAACAAATGTTTAATATTTCATGATAAATGTGTAAAGTTTTTAAAAATTATTACATTCGGACAGGAATAAGGCAGCCTTAGTCAGACACGTAAAGAACTGTGTTTCGAAACGACAGCACACTGAACCCCTGAGTGCTGATCCACGACGATACTCACTATTGCCAGGTGAGGTGTGCACCACACCTCGACGAGGTAGTGGAACGGGTGGCCTCAAGTCATCTGTCCGCAATTGTACAATCTAGACTTTCCCACTTCTTGTCTTCTGACATACAGAATCTCCTCGTTCATTTCAAAAGCGTAAATGGGACGATTACCAGACAACCCCCTGCGTAACTGACCTCCCTCTAAGTACTAAATTACCTGCCTCCACCTCGGGTCTGCTCTCTGACCTTCCCAGACCTTGTCCACCGCAAGGCCCAACCACTGAAATTCTGCATTAGTTTGTGTCATATCTGAGGCCTAGTCGATTGCTCCTACTGGTCTACTCAAAGTATCTGGGACATAATGATTCAGAAAATCATAGCTTCTCATCTCCAAAAAATAACGTGACGTACTGTGCGTGGGCATGTAGTCTTTTGTTTTTTAAATGGTGGTTAACCCCTTAACCTGGGGGTTGTCGGAGGCGTGGCGTGCCGTGCCCATCCTGCAGGGCAAATCCGCGCTCAGTCTGACTTTTTAGAAATATTTGCCAAAAATCAGTTATTAGTCCTAGAGTATTATAATTAAATATGCTTATGGCACTTACCTTCAGCTTTCTCCTGGGATGTTTTTTTTAGCACTCGTCGACCACCGTAGGACTTGTGGAGACTTCTGAAGTTGGGTAATTAAGTCTCCACTTTACACTTCCCGACATCCCGTAGTATGAATACCACTGCCTGATATTAA
>JAGKTI010008056.1:0-13065 GCA_018397915.1 Birgus latro | reverse complement strand
TCCTACAATCTACATGTCACCACTTCGGCGCTTAACACCCACCGTCCATATTGAATACATGCTAGGGCTGTCTCATACAGGACTGGTGTATTGGTATTAGCGGGGTCATTTTTACAACATGTCGGCGGGTCTTCTGGTAGATCAGTAAAGCCTGATTTAATGAAATTCAAATCCTTAAATTGTTCCCTGCACCAGCGAGGATTCGAACCTGGGTCCCACGGGACCGCAAGCCAACTCTCTACCGATCAAGTTGGACTTGAACAGCTGTGAGTTGGAGTTTGGGGGGAAACAACTTCGGGGAAGCGAGTTCCAGAGAGATGCAGTTCGGGGAATAAAGGAATTCTGATAGGCAGAAGTTCCTCAATGTGGCTGTGTGACATTCCAGTCATGACCGATACCAGATGCCCGTGTAGCATGAGGGAAGGCAGCCTGCTAGCAAGGCCCAGGAGTCCTCCCACATACCATGCACCTTCTACATTTCACCACTTCGGCGCTAACATATTGAATACATGCTAGGCCTGTCTTATACAGGACTGGTGTATTGGTATTAGCGGGGGTATTTTTACGACATGTCGGGGAGTCTTCTGGCAGATCAATAAAGCCTGATTTAATGAGATTCAAATCCTTAAACTGTTCCCTGCCCCAGCGGGGATTTGAACATGTGTCTGTTAGGACTACAGGTCACCTCTCTACCGATTGAGACACCGCAATGCTCACATCTTTATGTCGAGGGCAACACTCAAGTGCCAGTGCGGGAAGCTAGGAACATGACTCCTTCTCTCCTCTCTCTCCTTTTTAACATTTTTTTTTTTTTAAGTCGCGCCCAAAGGCTCCTCGCTCCGGCTAAATGTTTATCCCCCCCCCCTCTCTCTCTCAAAAGCCTTTGAAAGTACGGCAAGAAGATTAAGGAAATAATAAAAGAAGATATATCCCCAGGGAGTGGGAAACAAATGGAATGAGATTATCAAGATAGCAAGGGAAATGTAGCATGGGTATAAAAGAAAAGCAAATCAAAGAAGTTTTTTTTTTCTTTTTAACATGAGAGAAACTGCAACAAAATCAAGAGGCTATATACAAGAGGGTATTATCAGTCTTTCGGCTATTGTATTATTGCATTTCCAATATTTCATCACTACTGTTTATTATCGCTGTTAATTCTTTAATAAGGTGTTTCCTCGCCATAACTTTTTCTGTAGCCAACAGTGTCCGTTTCGTCCCCTTGCAGTACTCAATCTCTGCTGTCAGCTACAACTTTGCCTTCCATACTAAAAATTGGAGATAGTTTATGTCTGTTCCTGTGAAAAAGAAAATCCTGCAAACTTGTTTTTACTAAGCTAACATACTGAGTTATATCCATTGCTGCACAAACATTTCCCCCCAAAGGGCAGCCACTCATTTCGCTTCGGTCAGTGTAGGATTATATCAGTTCTTGCAGTCCATACATGCATTATTACACGAATCAAGCAAACTGACATAAAAACTTTGTGATGCAATGTTAGATTAACGAATAATATTTTGAATGCTCCTCGGCAAGAGTGCTGCCTTCGACATAGATGTGAATATTTATTCGTCACGGTAAGCACTCTTAGCTTATTTATAGTGATTAAGCATACAGACCTTTATCTTGTTTAACAGAACAGATTAAATATATTCTTCGTGTTTTTGATGAACAGCTGAGTATCTTATTCCCAGGGAAACAAGAGGAAAATATTATCGATCATCTGACGTATGTTGCGATATAATCGGCAGCCAATCAGCAGCCGCGAATCAAACTCACCATACTCCCCTCATACATCTCAGGTGCACTGGTCAATCAGGTAGGGTATAGTAGCTCATAATAAACGAACGATCCACAGAAACAACGTAAAGAAATCGATGGAATCGAAATCATTGCGTTCTTTCACCGTGTTCAAAGCCCAGTACTGCATGCCTATAACAGGATGATTGTTTTTGGTGTCTCCAGGTATAACGATTACTCGCCAATCACTTTACACATTGTGGGCAACTAAGTCATTTTAATGGCCTTTTTAGGAGATTCGTAGAACGTTCTTGAGGTACCAGGTCCAGTTACTTGCAAAGTAATCTTCAGGCAAAATGGCCCAGAAGCAAAGTGGGCCCGCCCATTCATGACTTACAGCACTTGTAAGAACAAGACCACCAACACCAACAAGAAGCAGAGAGAGAGAAAAAAAAAAAACGTTTCCCTCGTTAAAACATATTTTCCCATCGGGTATTATAAATTTGAGCATCACTCGAAGTGAATTGAAATTATACTGTATATTTCTATCGTCAGACCAATCTTCCTCAGGACAGACGGCGACTTTGGCCTGCTGTAAGATAGGACTGAAAAGATGTCAACTTTCCTCCCAAGACAGACGGCGTGCGACCCTTCCATTATTTCCTCTCGACATGACATAAATCAATTTAGAGGTCCGCGATGTGAGGGAGGCTAACAAGGAGGAAAAGGAGAGAGAAAGGGACGGGTAATGAGGGGGAAGGAGGGGAGGATGAAGCAAAAGATTGAAAGGCCATCTGGAAAGCTGAGAAGTATAGGTGAGGGTGGTGAGGAAAAAGTTCATTGGAAATATTGGAAAGAATAAGACCATATCAGTGAAATCATTCAGGTGCAGTTTCTGAACCCTTAATTCTGTTCTCTCTACTTGCAAAATTGGGTTGTTGGGTTAAATTAACGTGATTATCCATACACAAGCTGGGAAATAATCGTACAAAAAGCAGTGTTCGTTTGCAGTATTGTAAGAGTACTCTCTCTCTCTCTCTCTCTCTCTCTCTCTCTCTCTCTCTCTCTCTCAAACACACACACACAATGCTTCATATACTGATATCCTTGCTCCCAAGCTTAGATGGTGGATGGAAAGCTGATGATAGGGAGAGCTGGAAATCTCGTTTCATCAGCCCTCGGGACTAGCTGCTGACCATTCCCCTTTGCTGATTTTTTCATGTTTCATTAACACATAGAGTACATAGGAATACAAAGGGAAGCAAACAGTAACAGACCTAATAGTCCTTCCGAGGCTGCTTGTTACAGAGAAGACAAGCATTATGATATCTAATTCTACAAGTTGATGGTAAAGATAGTGAAGCAAGAAGGCTGCCCCCCACCCACAAAACCCTCCAGTCGAAGCTGGCAGGAAAAACGGGAAAGACCAGGCAGCATGGAAAAGCTGACATGGAAACTTCACAGGAAAGACTGAAAAGTGGTAAACTATATCTTTAACAATACAAGTGTCAATAAGCTACAGGTATCATTAACTACATAGCATTTCTCTGCTATAGTTTCGTCACGATCTGAAAGAGAGAAAAACACCTCACATTAATGTTCATTCATGAAGGTGTTTAGCTGGAGATTTGAAACAAGAAACATATTCATGCGATTTTTGAATGTCACCATGGTACTGTAGTCAGTGACAACCCTGGCCAGTTTGTTCCAAATGTTAACAATCCTGTTAAAAAAAAAATGCTTGGTTTCAGTAGACTGGAAATGGTTTCCAATAATCTTATACATATTACCTCTAGTATAGTTCAAACACTCAACTGTAAAGTAATTGTCAACATCCATATTATCAATTCCTTTAGTAATCTTGAATACTTCAATCAGATCCCCTCATAGTCTGCGCTTTGAAAAGTTAAATAACTTTAGCTCATTTAAACGCTCTTCGTATGATTTGCTCCATAGTCTGGGTACCATTTTTGTTACTCATCGCTGCACTCTCTAATTCCTATATATCTTTCTTATAATATGGTGACCAGAAATTCACACAGTACTCTAGATGTGGACGCACTAAGGAACTGAACGGGGTAAGAATTATATTTTCAGATCTGAACTGAAATGATCTACCTATAAATCGAACTAGTTTGTCAGCTTTCTCTGTTGTTTCTGTGCACTGCTTACTTAGCTTCAGATCATTTTTTACAATTATTCCTAGATCCTTTTCATGGTTTATTTTCATGAGTTGTGAATGGTTCATTGTATAATAAAATTTTCATTTTTATTCCCAATACTTACAACTTTGGATTTATCAATAATAAAATCTATTTGCCATTGTTCTGCCCAATTAAGCAACTTATTAAGAGCCCTTTGAGTCAGTATTCTTTGTTGTGGGGTATCTGCTCTATTATCAAACTTTGTATCATCAGCAAATTTTGATATTTTAAAAAAACCCGCCTTCACAGCGTCGTCTATATAAATAAGGAACAACATAGGACCCAAAACTGAACCTTGCGGTACTCCACTTATATTTTTCCAGTCTGATTCCTTACCATTAATTACACCTCTTTGTTTACGATTCTTAAGCCAGCTTTCAGTCCATCTTAGTACACTGCCACCGATACCATGGATGGACATTTTCTCGACTAGTCAAATATGTGAAACTTTATCAAACGCTTTTTTGAAATCAGGGTAAATGACATTACTAACTTAGTGCAGTCGTACATGTTGATAATATCACTGAAAAAATCAAGTAGATTAGTAAGACATGAACGCCTACTTCGGAATTCGTGCTGAGACTTTGATGAGATCGTTCTGTTACAAATGCTTGACCATTTTATATCTAATTAAGGTTTCCAACAATTTGCAAACAAATGATGTTAACCTTATCGGTCGGTAATTGCTGGGTTGAAATTTGTCTCCCTTTTTTGAATATTGGAATTACATTTGCTAATTTCTAACTGCTTACCACAATGCCGTTTCAGAGAGAGATAATGAATAAATGTGCTAAGGGTTTCACTATTTCGTCTTTTGCCTTTTTTAAGGCTCTTGGGGATGTTCTACTTGGCCCTGGTGTTTTATTTATCTTTACTTATCGGAAGGAGTACACCTCTCTCACTGATGATAATTTCTTTGAGTGTATTGTCTTCATCTACGCGTGTGGAGGATAGTGTTTGGATCGAGCATGTATTTTCTATTGTAAATACAAATGTAAAGAAAGTGTTGAGAATTTTAACCATCTAAGATTCATCATTTGTATGCTCACCATCTGCTGATAGTAGTGGTCCTATTGTTGGTGTTTATATTTTCTTATTTCTGATGAAACTAAAAATTCTTTGGGGTCTGATTTACTGATGCTTGCAATATGCACTTCAAGGTTTTTCTTACTTTGCTTTATTAACTTTTTAGCATCTTGATGTAAGTTATGGTAAATATCTTTACCCTCCTCATTTTTAGTGGCTTTGCATTTCTGATAAGCAAGTTTCTTTGCTGAAAAACTTCTCAACGTTGTTGTTCCACCATTTTGGCTTATTATTTTTCACTGGTCTTCTATTATGCGTTGGTACACATTCCATAACCGCCTTATTAAGGATTTCTGTAAACTCTGTACATGCTGTGTGTATATTTGTAATTTCAACAATCGGTTCCCATTCATTGATTCATAAAGTTAGCTTTAATTTGTGAAAATCGGTTTTCTTGTAGTGTGCAATTTTCTCGTAACTAAAGTTTTGATCGGTGTTACAGAAACTGAAGTTGAATGTGACTTTGCAATTATCACTAGTGCTATATTCTTCCCCTACTTGAACATTACGAACTTATATTCCTGCCGTCGCCAGTATAAGATCTAGGATATTTTCTCCACACATGCGTTGCTCAACAAACTGATATAATGAGCTTTCAAGAAAGTTAGAATAGAATTGTTACCCCGTGTGCGAAGATAGGGATTCACTCCCTCTTGTTACTTGTAAATTGAAATCTCCAACAATTACACTATTTTGGATGCAACAGACTTCCTACACAGGAAAAATCATCCAATATATTACCACTATGCCGGGAATCGAACCCGGGACTCTCAGGTGAGAGCCAGGCAGCATACCACTACACCACGACCAGGTAAAAGTTACCTCACATTGTCACAATCTTGTAACCAATGTCCCTCCGCTCCCGCTGTGGGCATCAAGAGGATGAGGTAACCCCCTGGCACTCGGGCAAGTAGATGCTTTTAATCTATCCCAAGCACTTACGGCAAGTCAGAATGACAATGTGAGGTAACTTTTACCTGGTCGCGGTGTAGTGGTATGCTGCCTGGCTCTCACCTGTGAGTCCCGGGTTCGATTCCCGGCATAGTGGTAATATATTGGATGGATTGGTTCATATATTTTATTGTCGATTTTGCAAGACTGGGCCTGTGGACAATAAATCAAACCAAATGTCATCTTTCTGCATGATTCATTTCTATGCTGAACAAAAGGTATAATTATCAATATTGTCAATTGATGGTTTAGAGATTACAACTGGATGAAGGTTACTTTTAATATGTAGCAATACGCCACCTCCCATTCTCCTATCCCACTCATTACTGAAAATACTGTAACCAGGATGTCCTGCTCTGCTATAAGATCTCTTTCTCGATTATCTATTCCAAGACTCAGTAATTCAACAATATCGTACTCATCAACAGCATACTCTCCTCCGAAACCTACTCCGTCAGTACCAGAGTACATGCACAATACACACGAAACTACATTTTCTAAACAAAACAAAAAAATCAAAATCCAGCCTCGGAGTCCCCAAGGAGGGAGGGATCATAAAAGCCCCCAATATCAGCCCCTCTCCCGATGACGGCCAAGAGAGATGCTTGGAACCACTGTCTGACTCGCCTTTTCTCCATTTCTGTAACATTCGTGTCCTGTCCTTGAATATTCTCTGTTCAACACCAGCTCTTTTCCTCTAAACCTCACCTTTTCATCTTTAGTGCGACTCAGCTGAGTGAGGTGACTGATATCAAACCCTTCTCTGTATCCTCCTACTATCTCTATAATCACTTCAAAGCAAAGGTGGCAGTTGGGTTTATGTACACAACAACAATATCTTGTTCTCATGTTCCTGAACTTGAATCTTCTGGATTTTTCATACTCTAGCTTCGGCTGTTCTGTCATTCTATGAGTAACTATATCTGTGCTGTTTTTTTTTTCATCCCCTATTTCTACTGCCTATGAAAAAATTCATTCACCATATTATTTCGAAGATGGAACACATCCTATCAATTACTCCTGTCTCTGAAATCTCCAGTAGGTGATTTCAGTGTTATCTCCCCTATCACTGATCCCCCTGGTAAACAAGCCTACATCTTTTCTATCCCTAATGGCATAGACTAGCTTGTAAAGCACCCTACCGGAATCCCTGACCGCCTTAGAGAGAGTTCCAACATATTTGGCTTTTCTTTTACAACAATTCGTTGTTCTTATGGTATTAATCTTTTCTCTTTGTTGGACTCCTCCGATCAAAACCCTATCATCTTAACTTATCCTATTTGTCCTTTAAGGCCTGTGGACCCTGCCAAAAAGTGACGGTTTGACCCTTTGTAGTTGCTGGTTGAAAGGCCGTTAGGCAGTACTTTGATTTCCCTTGAAATAATTATTGTTTCCATGGCAAAGAGCCATCTGAGTGTGCCTCGAGCATAAAAGGGGTTATTCTCTAGGGCACTGAAGCATACATTCCTTTCTCACTTGTAACTAATGCAAAAAGACCTTGCTTTAAACACGCTTGTTCTAATGCTCTCCTCAACAACGAGAGGTCCTTCAGAAGGTACCAGGGCCAACCCACCCTCTAAATCTCATCTACTGTATATGTTTCTGCCCGGAATCAAGCTAATCTGTCCTTTGCACTGCTAAAATTAATTTAATTTGAACTAAGTGCTCTGATCTCTCTAACTCAAACTCTTCCCGCTCATTCTGGCACCTTACCAGAAGTCTTTCGTACAACATTACTTCATTATCCTTCCCTCCTCATCTCCACTTCACTGACTCTGTAGCTGTTTTTTTTTCTTTTGATAAAGCAGAATACTTAACTCAGAATTTCTCGTCCAGTTCCACCTTAGATGATTCCAGTGCTATTCTTCCATCACCTCCCCCTCTAACTTCCACATGACTGACATTAAAATTCCTCCAATTGATGAGTTTTCTGCCATCAGTGGCCTCAATACTACCAAGGCATATGGGCCTGATGAGGTCCCTCCTGTTGACCTCAAGAACTGTGCCTCTGTGAGTACACCCTGCTTAGGTAAACTCTTTCGTCTTTGTCTGTCAACCTGTAGCTTTCCTTCTTGCTGGATGTTTTCTCTCATTCAGCGTCTCCCAAAAGAATGGTGACCATCCCCAGCCCTGTATCGCCCAATCACTTTAATTTCCTGTATTTCTAGTTTTCCAATGTATTCTAAACAAGAAAAAATTCATTGCACTTTCCTATCATAACCTCTCTGATTGTCAGTATGAGTTTTGATAAGCAATCTCCTCACATTCCTTTCAGACTCCTGGTCATCCTCCTTTCAGAATTTTGGCGAAAGCTTAGCCATTGTGCTTTACGTTTCAATGGTTTTCGATCGAGTCTGACATAAATCATTAATTTCCAAACTACCCTTTTATGGTTTTTATCCTTCTATCTGTGCCTCCATTTCTAGCATCCTTTCTGGTCATTCTATAGCTGATGTTGTAGATGGCCTTCGCTTCTCATAAAGCTATCAATAGTGGTGTTCCTATCACCAATTCTCTGCTTTCTATTCATCAGTGACCTGCTAAGCTGTACATCTAACCAAATTTAGTCATACACTGCTTCCCACACTGACCATCTAAGCATTTACTTCAACAAACAAGGGATGAGGCTGTGGCACACCTAATGTCTGACTTGGCTCATATCTCTGATTGGGGTAAAAATATCTCTTTTACCTCTAATGCTTCGGAAACTCAGCTCTTACATCTTTCAACCCATCAGAATCTACAGCAGGAGTATCCTCTAGTTTTTAACAATACTCAGCTCAATCCTGCATCATCTTTGAACAAACTTGGAATTTCGTTCTCTCGGGATTTTTCTTGGAACGATCACATTTCCTCTCTTGTAGAATCTGGTTCTAAGAGATTAGGTGTGTTAAGCCGACTCTGCGTCTTCTTCACCTATTCACAGTTGTTGACTTTTACACTGGCTTTATTCGCCCTAGTGTAGAGTACAGCTCTCACGTGTGGAGAGACTCTCCAAATGCAGCTCTTCTCAGCAAGGTGAAATCAAAGCCTTTTCGTCTCATTAACTCTCCTTTTCTTACTGGCTCCCTTCCTCACTTATCTCCGCGCCGCGCTGATGCATCCTTACCTTTTTCTATCACTATTTAAGTGGCCACTGCTCTTCTGAACTGTCTAATTGCATCCCTCCACCACTACGGCAGGCGTGCAATACCCGTCTAGCAGCAAACTCTCATTTTTGTCCAACTCTCTAATGCATAAGTTAACTGTTACTCCCAGTCCTTCATGTATGCGACAGGCCATCTCCGGAACTCTTCCTCTGTCCGAATTTCCCGCTGCCTTTGATCGCTAGTCTTTTGAATTTGGTTCTTTATCATTATGCTTTTACATTTTCTTGGAGGGAACAGTCTGCTGGCTCTCTAGGCTTTGGTTCTTTTTTCATCGCATTAAAATATGCGGAAGTAACTACTAAGCCTCACCTACCGGCACTTCACGCTTTTGTGATTGCCTAAAGGGGGAAGTAAATGAGTCTCAGTCAGAGTTATTCAAAATTTGCTATAAGTGAGTCTAGTGCATCTTGTGTGTGTGTGTGTGTGTGTGTGTGAGAGAGAGAGAGAGAGAGAGAGAGAGAGAGAGAAAGAGATCCGTGCCGTAGACATACACAAGTGATTCATGTGGCAACAATGACAAAATAAAACTGGTCATGAGCCTGAGAACTATGGCAGAGACAGACTAAGGAAATGTGTGTCACAGAATCAATGTAAGAATATTGCTTTCTCCCTGAAAACCTTCTACCAATACTTTAACTCCCCTCAAAATGTTGCCTCACGCAAAACACCATGAATGGCCCTTAACTTATAGTAATTTGGCATGATATGACGATAAAACTCTGATCATCACACATGCCAAGAAAGTGAGGTTGTGAAGCATTTAGGCAGAGGGAAAGTAGTGAGGCAGAAAGTGAGGTAAAGTCGGTGAGACACCACTGAGACTGTGGGTGATGCAGCAGTAAGGTGACTGTTGAGGTATGAATTAGGTGGCGGGCGAAACAGGAAGATGGGGGGCGAGGCATCATAATGGTGGCTGGTAGGGTAGCAGTGTGGTGGTGGTTGAGGCAAGAGGGATGTCGTGGGAGGTGGTACGTGAGGCATGAGGGACGTGGTGGGTGAGGCAAGAGTTACTTGATGGGTGTGGCAGCAGTGAGGTGCATCGTGAGGCAGTAGTGCGATGATGGTTGAGGTGGGGCATTGGGTGAAGCACCAGTGAGGTGATTGGTGAAACAGCAGTGAGGTTATGGATATGGCAACAGTGAAGTGATGGGTAAGGCATCCGTGAGGTGATGGGTGAGGCAGGAGTGAGGTAGTGGGTGAGGCAGCAATGACGTGGTAGTGAAGTGTGGTAGTGAAGTAGCATTTAAGAAGTGGGTGAATAGCAGTGAGTGGTTCACAACCAGCAAGATCTTTTCATTATGCACATAATTTTCCTGGCACTCGCTCTCGGTGTGGTGGAGTGGAGGAGGACCGCGTTTAATTAGAACTAATTGCACCAAATGGGACCTAATTACACCCAAAAGGGAGAGATTCTGAGATGAGGGAATTAATGAACACTGACGGTGCGAATTTCATTTAGCGACCCCAGATTAGACATATGTGACCCTAATAAAATTTTAGATCTAACTCGACTTGTTAATATCAAACACTTCGAAATTAATAGCTCAGACCTGGGAACCGCTGATCCTCTCTGTCTGAGTTCATGAGTTTGCTGTGTATCCTCATTACCCGTCCCCTCTCCGGAGGGGCTCGGGGACGGGTATTGTTTTCACTCGGTTTGTCTGTCTGTTTCTTTGTCTGTCTGTCTGTCTGACTGACTGTTAACAACTTTACGCGAAAACTACCGGTGAGATTTTGGCGAAAATTACGGGGATGTTGGGCTATGATATTCTGATCAACTGATTAAATTTTGGACCAAACTGGGCCAAGGCCCCGGCTGTAGGCTCAAAAAATGTAAACAACAAATCGTTTTTCCTCCGAAACTCCTTCCAATTTCGTCATATCGACATGAAACCAAAAGCTAATGGTGCATCTTTCAAAACTGCATCCTATAACATGCTCCATTACGTCAGGAGAGTCACTCCCCAGTTAGCGGCAGGGGGGTCAATGTCAGATGGATCGGGCCTAAAATTTCAAATGGGCATAAAATCATCAATTTTCACCCGATTTAGTCCATATTTGATATGTGACATATTTCACTAGATATCCTGTTGTGTTTATACATCAGCACTAAAATGACTGCCGGGGACAGGTTTGCTGTGCCTTGGCACCGCTTCTCGTCGTTCAGGAGTCATTTCTCCTAGGTTCGGGTATTTTGACTGCTAGGGTGAGAATCTTCCTGATGTGTTCAAGAGCGGCCAGGGCCAGAATTTGAGAGCCAAGAATCATACTCTCAGTAGGTCATGGTATAGTTACTGTTGTTGTTGCTATTGTTACTTATCATAGGTCATGCCTCGTCCAGCAGGCCCGTTTACTGCAGGTACGCAACAACCCTAATCGGTTCATCCCATAGTTTTCCTGTACCATTGATGTTGTGTCTGCCTTTTAGTGTGGCATGAGTTGTGCAATGCTTCATAATGTGTGTTATTTTGCCTCGGGATGTTGCACAACCGAGTCATGTCATCTGTAATTCCATTCAACCCAAATCTAAGGTGGTAACTGAGAAAGGCTGGGTGATACCCTGATCTAAACCAAGCTAGCTGTACTCGGTCACCTCTGTTAAGAATACCTCTGATGGGTGGAATTCGGAAGAAGGGGGGGGGGAGGCCTTGTAGTATAGTGTTCAGGGTGTTGTATTGGCCTGTGCGTGAAGCTGGTAGGTAATCGTAGGTGTTTCTTCATTGTTAGTGTTGGAGTGTCTGAAGTCTAAAGGTGGGATATTGCTGAATAGGGTCTGATAATATTCGTGGGGTGATTGTTTTATGCGTTGTTACATCATCTGGCTGTATCATATAATGACAAGGGTGTGTGCGTTAGCACAAGCTGTGTGCTTTCATGTCAAAAATACTCTCTTACAGGGAGGACTTAGGTTTCAGAGTGTAAAGAAACTGCGAGAGTGTTATTGGTGCAGCCAGTGATGATGCGTAGAGCATTGTTCTGCTTGGTGTGCAAGGTGATATAGTGGGTGTTAGATACGATAAGGGCCCCTCACCGGGAAGGCACAGGACATCACTGATTTTATGTATTGTCTGTAGACTGATAAAAGTGTTTCCTGCATACTAAGGAGAGCAACCGGCTACAAACCTATTGCCTGCTCTGAAGCCCCCTGCTTTATAGATGCGTAGCTAGGATTTTAAAAATAGGGTTGCCAAAAGGTAGCCAAACATACTCACAGGGTGGCGCAAGACGATATCCTTGGGGATACGAATACAGTATTTCAATAAAATTTTGAGGTGACCACTTGGGTGGCCTGGAATATTTCAGGGGTGGTCACTGCCACCCTTGTGGCTACCCCGCTATTGATCTCGAATGAGACAGAACAATGGGATCCATTTCTCAGCTGCCGGGGTAATATAAGAATACAGCAAAGCTAAACTTTCCCCGACCTCAGCAGCTCCTTCAAATGAAGATGGAAGGGAATAGTTGAAGGGAATGCCATGCAGTAGAATCCATGATCAGTTCATAGAAAAAGGATGAAGGGGAATTCGCTGCGCTATATGATTCCATAAAATATCAATCACTGCATGAAAGATATTGCATTCTTGTTGCAACCAGTTCCTCATTTTAAAATATAACAATATTTAAGCAGTAGTACTTTTGAAATTTATTTCGTCAAGATTATGTTCCGCCTAGATTTTACTGTTAGGAATTGTATTTGTTCATCTTAATAATGCAGGACTTGTCAATGAAACTTTTGGATGTATAAAATTTACTACAGTTTGTGAAATCGCAAGTCAGCTTCTCACATGCGGCAAACCATATGATACGAAAATGCTTTGTTTCAATGAAAGGAAACATTTGTGAATAATGAAAATCATAAGTTTCAATGAAACTAAAGAACTCTCTGCTAACTATATGTTTGCTGTCACATACTATATAAATACACACACACACACAA
>JAGKTI010008055.1:4670-34798 GCA_018397915.1 Birgus latro | reverse complement strand
CTCCTTGACATCACTTAGCTTCTTAAACTCGATAAACTTCTCAACAGAGACAAGTTTCCTTACTGGCTGTAATAAACAATCTGAAAATCAGACTTATACTAGATTGGTCTGCAATATGTCCCACTTGAAACATGAGAGAAATCTTTGGACTTGATTGTCAACTACCAGATATAGTACATGTGATTCTAAAACTGCTTAACTACTGTATAAACCATACCCAAAATATAAACACATTACAATACTGGGGCACCACAGCCAATATACAGTATAATACAAAGCTCCTGGGTGGCTGCTGTGCCCTAGGAATCAGAACATGACTAGTATGATGTGGCTATGGGAAGGCCCTATACACAGCACAGGGCCCAGACAGGTAATACTTGCTGCGGCAAGCATTCACGAAACTAGAAAATAATAGTCGGTAACACTGTCATCCCTGAGGATTTGTTGGACTAATTCTTTTATAACAGTTCCAGTCTCTCTTTCACTTTGCTGACAAGACCAATTATTTTGTCCAAATGTAATACCGATATTTCTTAACCTAAAAAAGCTACAGTACTCTGTCTTTTAATAAAGTCTCTCCTTTTTCTCTATGTAGCCTTGCAAAAGTGTGTGTTTAAACACCAATTTCCTACAGGACAGATCCAACATAAATTCTGTCTTATCTATCTGATGCCAGATGCTGTACTTCCAAAAGGGATGACTACCATGAATACAGTATACTCATACACCTTCATTGTCAGTGTTTCCTGTAATAGCATTAGCATATGCTCAGAAACTGTACTGGGGGTCATTGTCATAAAAAAGTACAGTATGATGCTCCAGCATTGTACAAGCACTAATACTCTCACGGGGTCTGAATGCAGCCTTTCTTGACTAGACGGTTCTGAGGCATTACCGTCAAGGAATATATTAGTTCATCAGCACTATGAAGCTTCAGTTAATTAAGCTAGAAAATAACTTACACTCCTGACAATTTGATTATGAAGAATATTAAATCTCCTTAAAGGCGCTGAAACATGCCAAACATGATTAACTGAATCATGCCAAACACTGACCTGCAAAGACTCTTTATAGGTACTGTAAAATACATAAAACCATGAACTACATTGTGATACTGTCCACACTCCCTACATTGAACCAGGACTAAAAGTGAGGATCATGAATACAGAACAAAATGGATGTGAGAACTGTGCTTACTGCAAAAAGGAATGAGGCCATATATCAGCCATTCTAGAAAATATATAAAGCTTAACCCACAATTCTGAGATCATCTACTGACAATGTTTACAACTAAACTACTGTAAAAAACATCATGAATAGTATGAACTCTGAATATGCATCATAGTACAACTATCTTATGCTAAATTTCAGGCCACGTGTGAGAAACTCTAAACCATTCTTGGTCTGCATCTTATCTGAAAAGACTTAGGAGACACAGACATCAGAAAAAATCATGAGTACATATTTGTTTATGCTTAAATAAGTAGTTTACATGACTGGACAGTATTTAAAAGGGGTAAATAATTGAATAGTCAAGAGTAATCAGAAGAACTTCACATTACAACTTCAGTTCAGTAACTCACTCCAGATAAACTCTGTAAAGTGGCAGCATTGTTTTTTTTCTTTAATGACTGTTGGTCCCAAACTGATGCAAACCCCATGAGTCTGGAGGAGAGAGACATAAGAAATATCAGAAATGTGAGCTTACTGTCTCTGGTACTTTGAGAGTCTTGGCTTGTTCAATGCTAGTGGAAGGAAAGGTACAATCTTTGCCTGGTAACAGCATCAGCAAAGGGTTATGGGAGGTATAGGGTGAGAAGAATTAAATGAGTGGAGTGTTGGTGCTGGAATTGGCGAACTGCAACGAACATTTATGTATTTATGGTAACCATTGAGTGACAAATACACCGAGGTGGTTTGGCCATGTAGAGAGGATGGAGGGCAAGAGACAAAAAAGGAGAGTGTATGTGAGTGAGGTGGAAGGGGGGAGAGGGAGGGGGAAGCCAAGAATGAGATGGAGGGATAGAGTGGAGAGGTATATGAGAAGGTGGTGTGAACTAGGAGCAGGGCAGTGAAATGGTGGGGGACTATATGACATGGAGGTCATTTGTCTGTGGCCACCCCTTACAGGATTATGGCATCTGGCAATAGACAGATAGATAAGTGAGTCAATTCTGTTAAATACTGCATGGACATCAGCTAAACCTAGCCTTATCAGCCTCCCTCTGCAACATACACATCCCTTATACTAACATTTATGTATTTATAGGAACCACTGAGCCAATTTAGTTATAATACTGGATGGATAATCCTATGCCTAGCCTTGTCATCCCCCACCTGAAACCAACACATCCCTTACTCCCACAGTTACATAACTATAGTGGAAGAGAAGCAATCTAACAGGTTGGTGAGAGAAGCTGTGAATTAAAAAAGTGCATTTCCTTCTCTGAAATGGGGTAGTCACTGCCATGACAGATTAATGTAACTTCATAAAAATGTTAGAGTAAATTTTTAGCCAAACTAGAATTACATGGCTACTCCAGGTCATTCATGTGGATGCACAGAGATGTACACAAACACAGTGGTATTATGTCTAATGATCCTAAGACTTGTAATATGGGCAAAGGCTGAGTAAAGATAAGAAGAGTCAAGATGAGAGCCTGAGTGTATTAATAGATGCTGCATAAATGGCTCTAAAGCAAAACCAAACTGTATAAAATCAAATTAAGTGAGTGATGGCTGGAACTGCCTTTAAAAAACTATAACCAATATGTTAGTACTGCAACTGGTTACCTCCACATATTACCATACATCTACTGTTTAAGCTATACTGGCACAACTAAAGAAGAGTTCTCCCTACTCAAATTTCTAATTAAGAGGCAATTTCCTTCACTGGAATGAATGGTGCACTTACATTTGTACTTATACCCTGAGTCTGGTGGCAGGAACTTGGGCTGAACTCTAAGTGGCATCAGAGGCTTTGCACTACCTCTTCCTCAGTGATTTATTTTGCTTAGTACAGCTTAAAGTTCTCTTGTATGCAATAACTGTTTTGATATCAATACAGTGCACTCCCACACAATGCGAACTCACACAGTGCAAATCACCTACAATACAAGGAACCCAGAAAATACTTATTTTTATTGAATGCGATATCTGCGAATCGAACTTCCCAACATGCGAATCAGCTGTATGATTCCAAGCCAAAAATGGACTTCCCGCCATTACTGCAAATGTCAGGCTGTATGCGAGTCAGTCACAGGAAGGCAGGAGCTGGCAAAGAGCCAGATTCAAAATGATGGCTGGCCGGCCAGCTATCTGCGTGCCATCTACCGACTTTCCTGAGTAAACAAACACTTCTCCACACTGCTGCGAGAACACATGTTGTACCTCGCATCCTGTGGTCCGTTTTAGCATCATAGCAGTACCCACCTGTTCATCTTGATCTCTGCTGTTGACTTTGAAGGCTTTATGGCACCTCCAGGAGACCTCAGCAGTGACAGTGAGAGTGACAATGGGGCACCCCGATCCGCAAGGCAAGAGTAGATCCCCTGAGCCTCGAATACCCACCCACCCCCCTCTCTTCTTAACAAGCCCAGAAATCACTTAAATAAAGGTACACAGTGTTCTATTTGTTGTTTTTTTGTTAGTCCAAATAGAACTACCTGTACTGTTAGACAAAGTATTAGCAGGGTAGAATAGGCTGGAAGGGGACCCGAAGACCAAGCCCTGAGCGGGCTGTCCACCATATACCATATTTCTCATAAGTTCTTTTGTTCACACAATGCAAAATCATAGAATGCGAGGGTTTCTGCCGCCCATAAACTTGCATTGTGTGAGGGTGCACTGTGTGACTCTCATCAATAACATACAAAAGGATACTGAAGGGTAATGTGCAGAATAACTAGCTAATTACTGCTTTACAGTTCTGTACAGTAGTACAATATAACTGTTTTGATATCAACATAACTTGCATCAATAACATACAAAAGGGTATCAGTAGTAGTGGTAGCTATACCCCCAGATTCACCTGAAATACAAAGCTGGTGGACTGCAAACTTAATGAAATCTGCTGCAGTTCACATCCTCTGTTTAGGAGAGAGGGAAGTAGATGAGAAGCATTTGTATAACCAGGTGACTGAGTGACCTGGTTATATAAGTGCCAGCACATGAAGGCATCCCTCTCCAGCACCACACAAAAGGATACTGAAGAGTTATATGCAGAATAAACCACTATGGATGAGATGCTACTAAATCCCCAAAGCCACTTAGAATTCAACCTCTTATTTCACCTGCAAAACACTATGGGATGTGGTAATGAAAAAGTGCCCAAGTTTGGTACAGTAAAAGTAATCCCTGAGACATTATTTAAAAATACGGCATTGCATAAATGCTTCCAAGAATATAACTTACTAACTAGAAAGAGGTTGGTACAGTAACTCCTCCACTAAAACAGGATTTTTTTTTTTCTTTCCCCCCAAACTTGAGAAAATTCCTGCATGAACTTATTCATTAACCACTATACACACAACTACAGAGCAACTCATCTTCAGAGGTCTTTCATAAATTTCCAATTGCATGCTTGAGAATTATATGAAACAATGATGAAATATAAAAATCCCATTAGTTTCCTAACATCAGCACTGAATATAAGCTGACAGTGGCGTATCAAAAGTCCATAGATTTACACGAAAATCTGCACAGACAATGCTGTATTAAATCGAGTTATATCTGGTAAATGCCCAAATTTTCTTCCCTCTTTTTGAATGAATGCCTCAGTTCATATCCTTTTAAAATAATGCTCTGCAAAAAAATCTGGCATACCATATGTCTAACTGCTTGGTTATGACCAGTCACTATTTTAGATACTGATGTGATACATACCAAGTCTTCCATCACAGTCAACAATACCTTCTCTCATTATATGATGCACTGTTAGGGAAGAACCATATTACAGTACGGTATTAGTCAGATTCAGATGGGAACATGTCCACTAAGATTGTAAATACTGGCTTGAGGGAACTACTTGTTCTGACAATAATTATCATTCCAGTGCACAAAAGGCTCTCACCATTCTGTGCATTTTCAAACTAAGACTTCCAGCATATTAACCCCTACATAATCAGAATTCAAAAATTTCTTACAACACTACTGACTACTTTTCAATGCTGTTGAATAGGAAATGGAAACTTCTACTTATACAAACTTATGAATGGTCTATGGATAAAACCTGAAAATTATGAAACAGCTCTTTGAAGTAAGCCAGTATAAACATTTTGTCTGATTCAATATTATGACAGAAAATAAAAAATGTTATTCCATCCGTGCTCGTGGAGGTGTTACTGTACTGAAATTGTTAACATGACTGATCCTCTCCTGCCCTGCACTGTCCTGTACCCTCACTAACACACAACATGGCTTGTCTCTTTACTCATCTACATCCACAGGGTCACCGGTGTCCTGTTCTTGTATAGGGCCTCTTGATTAGGTTACAACAGTGGCACTACTGGACAATTCATGTTGAATCTCCCTTACAGTAAACAAATCCCACAAATGTCTGACAGTTTGTTATCAATCCCAATATGAGCTAACTGGCTTACTTCTCTTACTGCATTTACTACTACACTGCTTATTTCCCACAAATTTATAATTTACTGTTTTCCCTTTACTCCCAAACTAAACTGGAAATTGTTGTTGTAACTGAGCAAATAAGAAATCTTTGATGAGTTCCTTAATGTTTTACAAAATGCTACAGATGACAGCAAATACTGTACAAGTATGTATATAAAAGAGTAAAGGTTCATCTTCCAACATGGAATGTTATTTCTTCTTAGTTTATACTCTATATCAGTTCAGTTGTTCTAATAGTTGATCAAGAAAACTAAACTGGTGATTTTAATCTACCAACCACTGTACTGATCTTGAGAGCAAAGTTATCATTAGCCAGTGTAGGGTACAAGGATATCCCTTTTGGCTGTATAGCTTAGCACTTAGTACAATAAGCCAACAATGGGACAACACATGAAATAATGTTGTAAGAGCCCCAATCAATACCTTTGCTGTATACATAAACTACTTAGTTCTATGGACAAAGAAAGTGCATGTAAATGATAATTTCCTTAAGTCCAGCATTTTAAATCTTGTAAAAATGAAACAATTTACCGTAATAACCATGGACGTATATAACAGGTACAAGAGAGTCTAGTCTGTCTGGTCCATGGAGATCCTTTATGACTGCTAAATGTCTTACTTCAAGTATGATGTGTTCTGGATCCAAATTAAAATCCAACTGAATTTACGACTGGCTTCTTTACATGAACTCATATTTCAAGCACTTAACACTGTACTGTATATAGTATCAACGTAACTGTCACAGTATGGGATTTAAAAAATTGCACTTTGCCAATACTGACTTGTAAGTCTGCTTCTAAATTCGTCTAACTTGTTAAGACTTGTGCTGTACACTAGCCATCCCACCTACACCGAGCTTACTTGTAAAACCAAAGTTCTAACAAACATTTCAATTAACCCCTTCAGTTCATTAGTCTTTCATTCCTTAAATCTGCAACTGCATAATGATTTTATTCAGCTTATGACAGAATCTTATAATGAAATGGTTAGCGGAAACTGTTTCTAGCTCATTAACCGAGATATTTCCCCCAACCTGAATGTAACTGCCCAGCAGTAGCAAGTTAAGATGTTACCATACTTAAGGGATAAAATCCTTTAATATAGTGCCACCATATTTGTTTTCATTCTTGCTACCTTTAAATGTTCCATTCAGCTAAGGAGAAAGTTTTCAAACTAGAGAGTTAGAAACAGCTTTTATTAACCCCTTCAATACAAGAGGTCTATAAGGGAGGTGGGTAGGGTGGGGGTCGGGGGGGGGAATCATCTGGTTGTGGCCTGATGAAAAAAAATTAAGGAGAAAGGAAAAAGAGGGATACGAATTTTCCTCTGTACAGCACAGGCATCAGCAAGGTAGATGGAACTCCAACTAGAAATGGCGAGGTTGTCCAGCCATCTGAAACCACAGGGCCTTAACATCAAAGTAACCCAATCAGGAACACAGCACCAGTTTTCCTGCTCTTTCTTTAACCCTTTGGCTCTGAAATACCTACTTTGCATCTTATTATAGCTGATATTAAATGATTTTACCTTGCTGAAATAAAATCTTGACCACCAAAAAAATGAGAAAATATCAAAATTACCATTCCGGCAATGACGAATGAACTCTGGATACTATTCCTTCTGAATTACCTTACTCACCTTATGGAAAACCACCACAGCCAAAGGATTAAACTGACAAAAACTTACACTAAGCTTCTCTTCTTCCAACATTCTGAACCAGACAACAAGTAACCAATATTCATACACATATACAGCTTAAATACAAGAAATGCACCACCTATAGGAACTGGTAAGGATGTCATTAATGTATAATACTTGATAGAGCTATCAAAAGCTCTGTAGTAATACAATAATTTTTTTTCATATTACACAAACTATTAAACCTCAAAATATAGTAGTAACAATAATCTCAGACAGAAAAAATACTTTACTCTCCATATAGTGCTGCTTATATCTTGGCAGTGCATTACCATTTGCACACACAGACTAATATTGGATGCCATCAAAATGCTTGGTGTCGATCATGTTTGCTGATTATCATCACTGGCCTAAACAATGACCATAAACTGATGGACACCTCAACACTAAAGACCCCTTCAATCCGAGTGAAGTTCTTTTTAGTTTATTCTTGCTGTTACATGTGATTTTACTCAGTTTAGGAAAGGCCTCTCACTTTGGAGGTATTTATCATGGCTATATCTAACTTCAGAAATTTAAAGATTCTATCCTAAGCTACATAAAATTGTCAGATGGCAAGTATAATATTTAAAAGATGTTCTCAGGGTCACTGGGCTAAAGTTCTTACTTTTAAGAAACTGAGTTTGCCACAATGGGTTCAATTTCAGCCACACCAAAAAGGTTGTCGATATATACAAGCATTAACTGCATTCAATATGGGGGCATTTTAAGGTTAAGGGAAACCTCCCACAGTGAAGGGGCTTGAATCTATCCTTTAATCCCTTCACTATTAAAAAATTTCCAATGCTGAATAAAACTATCAAAGGCAGCAAGAATAAACTAATGATGAAACTTTAATGTAGTGGAAGTGATAATCAGATCAGGTCACCAAGGCAACTAGCAACTTGTAAGTGTCACAGCAGACATCCACCCTTTCCAGCAAGTCTCCCTAACTTTGCATGTTGGGTTGATGTAGCCCCAAAATAGCAGACATCCACTAATGTCATCTGTCTCCCCAACTTTGTATGTTGGACTAATTTAGCCCTTAAAGACACGTCCCCTCTATTCAGCAAGTGTCTATGCGGGATAGAAACACCTAGTCTTTACTGCAAGTCTCTATGCAACACTAAATCACAGACAACCATCAGGTTCCCAATACCAAGATGGTGAATTTGAATAAAATAATCTTATTGAGTCTATGTGTGCAGTTCCACTCTTACAATAAAAATTAACAATTTCTTATCTTCTGTTTCAAAAAGAAAATACAAATATAGCTTTAAGGATACCATTCAATGAAAGATTCGAAAGTCACTCGCCCACTTCCTATCTGACTCCTCCTAAACACCTGGAAATGTAGAGTTACTATATATAAAATCTGGATACAATCTGCTCAGACCTGGAGCATGACAGCCTGAGCATAACATCAACTTAGTTTATGCCTCACTCTTTGTAAAATAAACTCCATGAATTCAATAACATACTTTTTAATTTATCTGTGCTATCTCATGACAGATACACTCATCTGGAGGTAGCAAAAATAAATCAAATAATATGTCCTTATATTCAAAGGCTTAACCAACATTTTTACACAATTAATTAACTGTCTTGATTTTGTGAGGTTGGTGCATTGGCCTCCTGAGGAATTGGGAAGAACTCATCTTTGCAGGGTACTGGACCCACTGCTGCCATTCCCTCTGATGATGGGAACATGGCAGGCGAGTCTTTTGAGGAGTCTGGCACACCGCCCTCCCCTGCCTCGCTGCGATGAGTCGAGAAGACGTGAATTTTGACACTATGCCGGTGCTGGAACTTTTTTTTGCAGATGGGACAAGAGAACTGGGGCTCAACTCCACACTCATACTTCTTGTGCCTTTTGAGGTTGCCGGTGGAAGCATAAGTCCGGCCACACTTCTCACATGCAAACTGTTTTGGATTGTCTGAGTAGGGGTACCCCATGGGTGCCTTGGGGCTTACTTTATAATCTCCTCGACCTTTGAGGATCAGGGGGAGTGCTATAGGGGCAGGTCTGGTCAAGATGTCCGTGGACATTCGGGGGGTCAACAACCCCGGGAAACCAGCTCGCACAAAGTTATAAGCGCGCAAGTAATCTGTAAGGAAACACAGGTTGGGTTAGCAGGTTGAAAAAAGGTGTAAGAGTGTGCACTGGTTTCATCTACAGTACAGCAAGTCCTCATTGCAAATAAGGCAGTTGTTCAAATATACCAATTTTTTCATACAACTGGTAATGAAGTTGGGTGAAGTGGTAAATCAGCTTTATATACTGCAAAAAAACTTGTGGGTAACGTGTAATTTCCTGAGGACATGAAAAAGGGGAAAAAAATCCAAAGTGGATACTTATAAAAGAGGACTTGCTGCACAAGTACGAGCTTTCTTTTCCTTAACTTGAGGGGGCTTAGCTACAGTCCTTACCCCAGTGTATGTTAATACAATGGGGAGGAACTAAATAGCTAGGCTTATTCATGCAGACAATAGCGGGGTGGGAGAGAGCCTTTGAGGTGGATCGGGTTGACAGGAATTATGATAAGCCATGCAGAGTCTGCATCCAAACACCACTCAAGGAAAGTAACTCTTCAAAGTCCTAAATTACACACCACTAGACGAAAATACAAACCAGAAGAATAAAATATGCATGACAGGCCCAGCATAACAAAAAATGAGATATGAACTTCCTTAACATATACTGTATTGTATATTAAAGTAAAATTATCATAAACCAGCAACATTACAAAGCCCTTAAGCAAATCTACTACAAACTAAGAAAAAACATCATACACAATTAACACAGCCATTATAAAAGTACAAAAATAAAATACTGTAATGAATGACAGTATCCAACAGGTCTTCGACCATAAGGACCATTGCACACAAACAAATGAGATCATTAAGTTACACTGTAAAGCCAAGCAAATATAAATAGAAATTTCATACAAAATAATATATTAATAAACATCTAGATCACAAAGTTGAGATCATATGTGAAAAGAATGCATCACTGAGAAATTAGACCTTTGCAGTACGATAACATCAAAATTAGTTCTATTCGTGCTACCTCCAGATGTTCTATCCTTCCTGAGGGGATTAATGGAGTGCATATCAAATCCTTCATCACTCTTAAACTGAATGAAGTCATCTGGCTGTACCAAAAATAAAACCGAGGATGAAGGTGCCATATTGCAAGAGCTAATCAATACTAAAGTGTAATCACAACCAACTTATGAGATCAAATGGAAATATATTTCTTGTACAACTTCCATGTACACCAAATTAGTCATATAATTCATGAATGTTGAGGCATGCATAACACTTGGCTTGATATTTTTAAGACTAAGATATATTCTGAAGTTTGGGTCACCTTCAATCAGATATATAACATTTTAATCTTATTCTTGCTATAACCAGACAAGTTTACTCAACTTTAGAGGGTGTCCTGGTAGTGAAGGAGTTAATGAAAATTGTATAAACCCCTCACTATGGGGGGGGGGAAATCACCTGGAGTGAGTAAGAATTAAATATGTATTACACTGCCTAACTAAAGGAATTAACTTTTCTTTTTGTGGGTATTAAGCTTTCAACTGAATCATTTAGGACACTATGAAACAAAACACAATACGATGTTGACTGCAGTGGCAAGAACACCTTTTCCAGCTTAACTTTTGCTAACCCTTATGAAATATAATTTCAAAGAGGTGATTTATTGTACGGACATTAAGTTATTCCTGTCAAAGTCTGCCATTATGACATATCACATACAGCAGTTTTGGGTGTCAAGAATACAGAAGACAAAATATTAGGAGTCAAAATATAAAGAATTTACTTTAATGTATTATGCTTATCATTTATTCCTTCATATTATTTTAGCAGATGAAAGGGACATCAGCAAAATTATTTTGTATATTATTCTTGCTACTTTCAGAGACTTTTATTTGGCTAAGGAGATAATTATCAAATTCTTGGGGTAAGATATAGTACAGCACTCCTTAACTGCTTCACTGCCAGGGGGATCTACCAAGGTGAACAAAGCTGTCTGGAGAAAACAAAAACAAAAAAAAATCAGACTGAAGGGGTTAATGTGCTTGTACTGTAGCAATATGTTGCTTCACATATGCTTTGCTTCATATTTTGCATGTGACAGCATGTGCTGCTTGAGGTTGAACTTGTGGGTACATTTTTTATGGCACACAGGACACGTGAACTTAGGCTCCACTCCGCACTCAAACTTTTGGTGGCGGTGGAGAGAGCGCCGCACTCCATAACCCTTACCACAGCGTGAGCAAATATAGATTCCACCATTAGTGCTGCTTGTGGCTGCTACAAGGGGAACATTTTGCTCTTGACCAGTATGCTTGTCATTGTTGTTGTTCTGGGTGACTTTGGTTTCATTGTTGTGGCTGGATAGTGTGGCAAAGTATGGATACGGTTTTGTTTCAGTGTTGTTGAAGAGTGAACCATATGTTAGGTCCAGAGGATTCTGGTCACCGCCTGCCAGCTCACCAGGCCGGGTGTTGGCTATGGCACTCTGTGTCTGTGTCAGGACACGAGACAACAATTGTAGATGGTTGACTGACTCTGGCTGACCGATGCAGAGACCTCTTAGCCGAGACAAGTATAGGAAGTCTGAGGGATGCTCGAGGGGGGGTGGGGAGGGTGGGGAAAAGGAATAGGAGGAAGCAGCAGAGGAGAAGGGCAGGCGGTCATGATAAAAGCGGCGAGAAGTTGCATCACATTGTGGACTCTGAGGCATGAGGTGTCCTGAAACACAGAGATGCTCTTTCAGTAGCAGCAGCAACCAACACAACTACTTTTGTGCCAACGTAGTGCAGCCAACATTACCACCACCACCAGTATCTCACCATCTGAAACCTACTGAGTCCAGAGACATCCTTTTCATGTTACTCTTACTATCTCAATATGATTTTAAAATACATCATCAGAATGAGGTGGTTCATCCACTGAGCCTTGGGATGTCTTTTTCATTTTATTTTTGCAGTTTCCTGACAAGTTTATTCAGCTTAAGATATACAGTCAACTACACTGAACTGAAGAATTCACGTAATATGTTTTTCACAATAAAGATGTTAATCTACACCCGAACTCTTTTTAAATATCACACCATTATTCATTATTATGTCCAGATGCTGTGAAGGGGACAGGGTTGATATACTGTACTAGCACAGATCTCATTATATTATTACTTCTTTAACTTTCTAAGATACATGCACTGATACATCCAGTCTCAGCATTATTTTCATCCATTTTGATAACTGCTTGCCATCCTGAACGTGATTCTTTATTATCAAAATTTCTTGCGGGAACAAAAATCCTCACAACGCAATTTTCAATGAACATGGTAGTTTTTAGATACGTCTGTAATGTGTTGTTAAGTGAAGCATTACTGTAATAGACAAAGCTTTAACATATGCATGTACTGTACTGTAACTGCAAGTTTACTTGTACCTGAAATCAGTAAAGTGGGCAGCTCAACTGTGCACATTCAAGCCATGTTTCACAGGTCCACAGGGATCCCAGGATTGTGTGGGTAAGAGTGAAAGTTGGACTACAAATGTGGGCAATTGTGTGCATGTATGCGCCAAAGCAAGATCGTGTAAGTAGAGTGAGAGAAGAGTTTTGGACAAATGTGGAAGCCTGCTTGGAAAAGTTTGAAAGGAATGAGAGAGTGTTTCTGATTGGAGATATGAATGGAAAAGTGGGGAATGAGAAGGTGGATGGAGTGGTTGGTGAGTGGGGTGTGCCTGCAGAGATGGATGAGAATGGCAGTGCTTTAGTGGACATTTGTGCTGGGAGGGGGTTGGTGGTAGTTAATACCCTCTTCAGGCACAAAATGATCCATAGGTATACATGGCGAGTGGTGAGAAGAGAGGACCGGGGAATGAATGAACGGAAGGCAATGATTGACTATGTGTGTGTGGATGAAAGGATGAGAAGATGTATAATGGATGCAAGAGTATATAGAGGTTGGGGGAGTGGACTTTCCGACCATCACTTGGTGGTGGCCAGAATCAGAGTCCAAACAAGATGGAGGAAGAGAAGGGAAAGACAGGAGGAAGTATGTGTTACCAGGAGGGTAGAAAAGTTACAAGAGGATGGAATAAAGGCTGAATATAGAAGGGAAGTAGAGGAGTGATTGGGTAAATATAGATTGGAGCAGATGGGGGACGTGGAGGGTGTGTGCAAGGTATTCACAGAAGAAATCTGTGCAGCATGTGAGGTGGTGTGTGGGGTGAAGAGAAGACGAAAGGGGGTTCAGGGAACAGCATGGTGGACTGAAGAGGTGAGAGAGGCTGTGGCACAAAAGAAGAAAGCATATAATGAGTGGATGAGGAACAGGGGCGACGAAGAAGCTGAGAGACGGACGAGAGAGTTACATGTAGTGAGGAGGAGAGAGGTGAAAAGATTAGTAAGAGAGAGTAAGAAGAGAGTGGATGAGGAGTTTGGAAGGAATTTGAGCGCAAAGTGGAGGGAATGTAAGAAAATGTTCTGGAAGGAGGTAAAGAGAGCAAAGTCAGTAGGGGTGTGAAAGATAAAAATGGTAGATTACTAGTGGAGAAGGGAGAAAAAGTAAACAGATGGAGAGAACACTTTAATGAACTGTTGAACATAGAGAATAAAAGTAATGCAAGTATAAGTGGCTGGGGAATGGCAGGGAGAAGGAGGGTTGTGAGAAGAGAGGAAGAAATCACCAGGATGGAAGTGGTGGAAGCAATGAAGAAAGTTAAAATGGGGAAAGCCCCAGGAACTGATGGAGTGTGTGGTGAAATGCTGAAGCATGGGGGAGAGATAGTAATAGAATGGATGTGGAAGGTGTGCAGATTGGCTTGGGAGGAGGGTAGAGTCCAGAAGGATTGGAAGTCAGGTATAATTATTCCTCTGTACAAAGGAAAAGGGGAAAAAGCAGTGTGTGGTAATCATAGGGGCATTTGCCTTCTCAGTGTACTAGGAAAAATATATGGTAGGATACTTATTGACAGAGTTAGGGAAATTACTGAGGAATTAGTTGGAGAAGAACAAGGAGGTTTTAAGAAGGGAAGAGGTTGTGTAGACCAGATATTCATTCTTAGATCCTTAGTGGAAAAGTTTCTAGAGAAGGGCAAGAAGTTGTATGCAGCCTTCATGGATCTGGAGAAAGCATATGACAGGGTGGATAGACAAGGTTTGTGGAAGGTATTAAGAATATATGGAGTGGATGGGAAGTTGTCGAAGGCAGTGAAGAGTATGTATGAGGGTGCTAAGGCTGCAGTGCGTGTGGATGGCAAACTGAGTGAATCTTTCCATTTGAAGGTTGGATTGAAACAAGGATGTGTCATGTCTCCATGGTTGTTCAATCTGTATATGGATGGGGTTATAAAAGAGATACAGGGTCGGGCGGTGGATGTTGGAGTGGCCCTAGTGAGAGAGGGCAGTGTGTGGAAACTCCCTGTACTATTGTTTGCAGATGATACTGTGTTGTTGAGTGAAGACGAAGGGGAGCTGCAAGGCTTGGTAGATGAGTTTGGGAGAGTGTGTAAGAAACGGAATCTAAAGGTGAATGTGGGGAAGAGTAAAGTGATGGTCTTCGAGAGAAGTGAAGCCTGTGAGTGTACAGTGAGATTGGATGGGAAGGATATGGAGAATGTGAGTGAATTTAAGTACTTGGGCAGTGTGATGAGTAAGGATGGTAGTCTGGAGGGTGAAGTGCTTGAAAGGGTACAGCAGGGAAGGAAGGTTGCTGGTTCGCTGAAAGCAGTGATAAGAAACAGGGAGGTGAGCATGGAAGTGAAAAAGTTGTTACATGACAGTATTGTGATACCAACTCTGACATATGGAAGTGAAGCTTGGACCCTGTTGGAAGGACAGAAGTCAAGAGTGAGAGCAGTGGAAATGAGTTATTTGAGAGGAGCATGTGGAGTCACATGGAGAGAGACTAACAAATGAGGAAGTGAAGGAGCGTTGCGGTGTGGTTGAGGACGTGATGGGAAGCGTTAGGAGAAACACGTTAAGGTGGTTTGGGCATGTGGAGAGGATGGAGAGTGAAACATTGATGAGGAGAGTGTATGTGAGTGAGGTGGAGGGGGCGAGAGGGAGGGGGAGGCCGAGGATGAGATGAAGGGATGGAGTGGAGAGGTATATGAGAGACGGGTGTGTGAGTTGGGAGCGTGGTAGTGAAATGGCAGGGGACAGAGTGACATGGAGGCGATTTGTCTGTGGCCACCCCGTTCGGGGTTGAAGCGTCTGGCAATAGATAGATAGATAGATCCCAAAGTTGAACAAAATCATCTGGCATCAGCAAAAATAAAACTTAAAAGGATATCACCATGGCTAAAAGACGTTAACTTTTTAAATACAACACTGATCTTATTCTTGCAAGTTTTCTTCAGTTCAAGGAAGACTGTAAAACAAAGTGAAGGTTAGCTATTGCTTTAACAAACCCCATCGCTACGAAGACTGTTTACTAAGCTGAATAAAATCATTTGGAAACAGCAAGAACACAGGATGTCACCCAAATTACAGTAACACTGGGGTTCAACAAGAAATACCGTACCTCCCAAGTTCTACCACCAGTGCTCACCATCAACAGGGTTCTACCAATAATATCAACAGTATTCATCACTACCATCATCAAGGTTCTGCCACCATTATCATCAGGATTCTACCACCACTACTACAGCCATTCAACATCAGGTTCTACCACCATGATCACCAACAACAGCTACTGTACAGGTCTCGTTACAGTGTGGTCAGAAATTGGATACAGAGTCAAATTCTAAGTGGTAATGGAGAAAGTGTAGATTAATTTGCAAAGGAACAGGTGTTAGGAAATTTCCAAATCACTTATAATACAACCAATATTCTAACACTGTTGATTGTGTAGGCCAAGGTAAAAGTTGAAAGATTCCTTTTCTGTCACCTACATTATGTCTGGCAGTGAAAAACAAAACGTCCAGAATGGGAGGAGAGGGCCATGAAACTAATGGTCATACGCTTAAACACTAACCCACGAAGTGAAATGTGAGCTTCCTATTTTTGACAACTTCTGAAGCAAGCAAGTCAGATGAAACAAGTCTGGCCTTCCTATATTACTGCTGATAGCATTCTAAAATGTGGGAAGAAGGCAGACCACACATAATAACCACAGGTGTTTGAAAAATGACAATAAAGAAGTAGGGGTTTGCAGTTCACTACAATTCAAGTTTTAAGCATACAGCCCCAAAGGTGCATTTTCTTGTTACCATTTCAGTGGTCACAACCAGTTGCAACCTGTGGTTTCCAGGGATATGACTGGTGTAGACATTTCTTGACCGGTCAAAACTGGCACTAAATGTGGCTTCGGTGTTCTTCCAACTTTTACTCTGGCCTACACGACTGGACAATCTATGTCAGAATACTGTATATCCACTTCTGACCTCAATGTAATAAGACCCTCGATCCATTCAGCCCAAGATGTTTTGTATTTTTCTGCTACTGCCAAATGATTTTACTCAAGCTAGGAGAGACTTTTCTTGCTGTAGGAATTATGGTGTAGCCGTCAATAATTCCTTCGGTACAGTACAATTCATCTCTCCAAACCTGAATGAAATCATCTGAAAATAGGAGTCACTGGGTTCAAGGGGGCCAAACCATCACCACTATACTGTGTGAATGACAATCATCATCGACAGACACTTGCTCCAAGCAGAGCCAGTGTCGGCCAGGTGTTCTAATAGACAACTATGTGGCCCATTTTACTATACCTGAGTGCACGAAGGCACAGGCATGCCCCTAATTTATGACTGTCCATTGCAATGCACCTGTGAGAATGGGGATGGTTTGACATTTTTCGAATTTTAACAGCTTAAGTAGGAAGGTCAAACTTCTTTAATTTTCCACAATGTGTTTCAATAACAGTGTCAAAAACTGGGCATCTGCCTTAGCATTCGTGATCTTAGATTTAATAATATGTCCAATGACCCCATTTCATATGGGTGCAAAATGCCTATAACAGGCAATTCATGAATAATTAAGCATGCTTCTATTATGTGTACATGTTGCAACCTTCAGGCTCTATGGCAGTGGAGAACATAATTTATGACTGCACTGTACTTTTAAAAGTATACTGTATAAACAGAGATAAATAGAAATGATGAAACATATATCTACAAGAAAAATATTATTTAGAAATTAGAAAAATTTTAAACATGCTAATGGATTACTCAAGATGACATGCTAACAAGCAGGAACACTTCTGAAACTTTTATCGAAGAGGAAGCTTTATGAATAAAAGGCTATACGAATTTCAATTGATGGTAAATGTAATTATGAATAGATATGTCTATGCTAATTGGAATAAAAACAGGCAAAAAGACATCCAAATGTGCTGAGATTAAAATGGTTAAAAATGGAAGGAGGGGTGGGGAGGGGATGGGATGGGAGGGGAGAGAAGGGCTTCTCTCCTCAATGTGAGATAATTCAATGTCCTGTGTTTTCTTGGCCAAACACAATTTCCTCTTCAAAGAGCAGCCAGTCTGAATTTTTCCATCACTCAGTGTTCATCATGTCCAACAATGGTATACCAGGAAGTTCATTTTCTTTCCCAATGTCTGCAATTCCACTTCACAGAAAAAAAATGATAATAATAATAATAATAATAATAATAATAATATAAAAACTGTAAACACTTTCTCCCATACAGATTAGCATACATGTAACTGCTGGCACATAAGTTAGGTTCTGCAACATCACACAATATACTAATAACAAATCCAACCATATTGGACTTTCCCTTTATCACACCCTCTAACAGGTAACCCCATCAGCTCATGGACATAATTTCTATTTTATTCTTGCTGTCACCAGATGAACTGGAGGAGTAAGATATGGCCTTCTAAGGTGCTCTCTTAATAAAGTACAATAGCCTAGCAGCAGCTGGAATAAAAATTGTGTAACCTGTGTGAATTGGTTAACTGTCAATTTTTCTTCAATCAAACTCAATTCAGTACAAAGACAAAAGAAAATCCAGAGTAGCTAATTCTTTGCTATACTACATTTGGCATTACAAGTTAACCCTTCACTACGATAACTCTTCTATATTTTGTTCTTTTTATTATCAGTTTATTTTATTCAGGTTAGGAATGGCTTTTCCAGATGAAGGGATAGCCATTACTAACCACCCCTGAAGCACATGTGGTCTTCCCTAAACTGAATAAAATTGATGAGAGAGAGAGAGAGAGAGAGAGAGAGTGTGTGAGAGAGAGAGAGTCATTGTAGCAAAAGAGGGAATATGCATATACTGACCTTTTTGCAGTACTTACTACACAGTTACATGCAAAAATTTACATACTGTACTTGATCCACTTCATCTATGTTGTACTGAAGGAATGTCTATCAATTTCCTCCATGAAGCGTTATTTCAAAGAGAATCATCTATGGGCAGAGCAACATACCAAGCCTCTCTCAGCTTTGGAGTATTACAAAGTTGAAGAAAGTGAAAAAGCTACATGACAGTATTGTGATACCAATTGTAACATACGGAAGTGAAGCTTGGACCTTGTTGGAGGGACAGAAGTCAAGAGTGGAAGCAGTAGAAATGAGTTATTTGAGAGAAGCATGTGGAGTCACATGGAGTAACAGACTGACAAATAAGGAAGTGAAGGAGCATTGTGGTGTGGATGTGGATGTGATAGGAAGCGTTAAAAGAAACACATAGAGGAGGTTTGGCCATGTGGAGAGGATGGAGAGTGAGAGATTGACGAGGAAAGTGTATGTGAGTGAGGTGGGGCCAAGGATGGAGTGGAGAGGTATGTGAGAGAGGGGGGTGTGAGCTGGGAGCAGGGCAATGAAATGGCAGGGGACAGGGTAACATGGAAGCACTACGTTTGTGGCCACTCCTTATGGGATGGGATTAAGGCATCTGGCAATAGACAGATAGACAGATAGATAGAAGAAAGTGAGAAGCTGCAGAGGTGAAATGTTAGGTGAATGTTTCATTGGTGTTTCCAATTTGCATGCTATAGCTACTCTGGGCTTTTCACTCGTACAGTTAGTCCCTCAATATGATTACCTTTTATACATTCTTTTTGCTGCCGTAAATGACAGAAAAATTTCCTGACAAAGTTCCATATGATACCTAAATATATGATTTACAAGTTTCCCTCAATTTGACAGTAGAGTACCTGTTGTATGAAAAAATATTTTAAAACTCATCCCACAGTTCTGCTTGTATTGGACAGTAGTCAAGATGGTCAGTCCTTACTTAAAGTATCTGGATATGTGAAACAACTGGAAGTAAGCTATGCTTCTGGATCATGACTGTTAGGATGATGTTCTACTCAAAACTTTATAATGAATCACAAGTTAAGTAATCTCATGAAATACTTCATCAGGAAGAACATGTGTTATTCAATTGCAACTTAAAACGAGCTTATATTAAACAATTTTAAACAAGGATTTAATATAGAACAGACTCTCATGTCAAAATTGCTTGGTTCCAAATGATTTAGGGAAAAATGAATATTTCAGAGTGAAAAATAATACTGATGACTGAGAAAGTCATTTAAAAGCCTCCCTAGAGTATTATGAACAGTAAATACAATGAAGTGTACTTTGAATAAGTGTTATATCATCTGCTATATTTGTCCAGAAATACATGTGAGGGCAGGCTACGTGAAAAATATTCTTGAAAGTGCAGGTTTCTGGAAATCGGATGTTTGCTTTTGGAGACTACAGTACTGTATATTTGGGGGGTGGGGGGACAGTCAAGAGTGTTATCCAAAATATCTCCCCCAACCCCCCCCACACACACACGCTACTGGCATTAAAAAAACCAGGTAAGTGGCAAATCATCTTGGAGGCATCAATAAAACTTTGAGAAGCAACTTTTCTGTAAGTGAATGAATTTCACAGCAAAAATATCTACAAAAAAGGTGGCATATAACATGGACTTACTGAATACTGAAAGTCTACTAGTATCTAACTTTTAACAAATTAGGCTTTCCCACAAAGTACAATACACAGAGAATTAACTGCAGAGCTAACTTCTCATGTAGATGACCCTCATTCCTTACTTGGGTTTTACCAGTATCTGAAAGCTAAAAATATGTGCACAGTACCTAACTGCTGCAAGTGATACATGGACATGAACAATAAAAATTCTACAAGGTCCCTGTCTGGGCAAAAATATCACCATAAACAGAAATTCAAGGCCTAGGTACAATTTCTTTCATTTGAAGAACCTAAAGCACTGAGAAATAAAATAAAAGTCAGCCCCAAATTACTCCCTTGAGGTGTAGGGGCCTGAGGGTTGGCTACCAAATACCAATAAATTTAAGGGTGACTTTCTTGATGGCATAACATGTTCAAAACGTTTTCAGTCATCTCTCGGGATCAAACCTCTAGACCACCACAAGACTCAACACTCATTTACCTGCCTCCTCAAACATCACGGTATCAAATGCTTCTATGAGAGTAAAAACTCAGGGTAAAATGAAACTTAACTTTTAATAACCCTTTAATGACAGTCAAAATATCAACAACTTAGTTGGCAAGAATAACAAACATTGCCATATGAAAAAATAAACCTTCCCTGTCAACATGTTGCACAACACAGTCAATGCAGAGAGAATTCTACCTTATATTGTTGCTATTTCCAGTGCACTTCCATCCAGACACTGAATACCGTGAGTATACTGACCGGCTGAGCCCACAAATATTTTTATTTTATTCTTGCCATTCTCTGATGATTTTACTCAGCTTAGGAAAGATGTTTCAGACTGGAGGAGTCAGACACAGCCTCAACAAACCTTTAAAATATAAAAGGCCATTTTTTAGTTTCATATCATCTGGTATTAGCAAAGAACAACTAAAACGGACATCACCCCAGACTCATGGAGTAAAACTCTTCTCAATAAGATGAACGTTCATATTACTGAACTGGGACTTTTACAAAGGAAGGGTGACCCCCAGTTATGAGTGCCATCTGTGAAAACCATGATGAGGCCAAAACATACTGTTTGTTCTTTCTACGTCACTGCATCACGCACTCTGTATCATGGTATGCAAGCTTACCATATGTAATGATCACAACTGTTCCATAAACAACTGTAAAAACTTGGGGCCTATATTACAATCTTGCCCTCCCAGTTTTATTATTATTAAATATTCATGCTTCCTCCAGATCGGTACTCACATGGGACAAATTCATCTGGTGACACCAATATGACCACTCAGCTTTGCTGACTGGTTATGCAAATGTTTCTCAACTCCTTCCCTATCCTCCAAATGGAGGATGGTGGACAGTAGGAGAGGGACAACTTCTCCCTGCAGTCCAGATGAAGCTGCGGCTACAGCTAAATAACTAACTACCGTAACTAACAAACTACAGATTATTCTATCAGGCTCTGGGGAGACTTTTATTACTGGAGGGGATACACAGCCTTCAAGAACTTCTTCAGTAAGAGAGGTCCTGCAAAAGTTTGGTAAAACTGTCTGTATCAGGAATAAACTACAATAAAACCAAATTAAAGACGTTAATCTCATTAATCTGAATGTGTCATTCACTTTTAACTGTTGCTTCTACCTGATGATTTTATTCACTTATGAAAGCATCCTACAGTAGCAGTGAAAGGGGTTAATTTGGGCTTCATCCAGTTTTCTAAATCTTTCTCTCATCCAGTTTGCAAAATCTTTCCCTAGATTAATAAAACTGTCAGGGGGTAGCAAAAAAAAAAAAGGTCCGGAAAAAAATGACCATTCAACTATACAGACTCTCTATACTACAAGACCTACATTAATTTGGCAGTGAAGTAATAATATTAACCTAAAGAAGTATAAACTTTTAAGTTGTTTAATCATTTCGCACCATTCGTACTTTCCAAGTTAAGAGACTCAAGTGTAGTTACCAACTGCATCTATTTATCACCTCAACAATTACTGTCAGGAAAATGGAGAAAATATGTTTAACTTCTCCCTAGTTCTTCTATAATCTGACATCCTACGCTATCTGCACAAGTATTATACTGTATACAACACACTGTAATGCAATGCATATCCCATGCATGATTTATATTATTCAGTACTTTTTATCAATACAGTATCTCCATATGAATACAGCAAATTAAAAAGTGTATTTCAAAGGAATGAATAAACCTGGCAGTAATGGTACTAAAAAAAAACTATGAGCTCTATGCCATAACAGAGCATTGTAAGGATTAGTCAAATGATGACAGAGACATCAGTCAAAAGCAAGGCTGCGTGATAATTTTAGTAAAGGTACAAGTGTTTTGTGCTGTATTAGATGCCAAAAGGCAAATGGAAAATAAATTCTAAATTGATAAGTAACTACCAATTCCCACACTTGACCAGTGTTCTTGAATCAGCAATATGATCACTGCCGCCTGGAGGGGTAATAACGAATTGGTTAAACTCCTTCACTACAATGATGTACACTATATTTAATTTTACTCCTGGTATCTCCAGGTGCTATTATTCAACTTAAGAGATAGCTTTAGATTTGGAGTGTTAGATATGGCCTTCATAAACCCCTTCACCGCCACTGGTGACTGCAAAAAAAAAAACAATACTTCAGTGGATCGAAGATGTTAATATACAGTGTATGTACTTCACTGCACATAATGCTCATCAAAGTATGCAGAGTAAGTATCCTATACACAAGAGACAGCATATGGCAAATTTACCCAAATGTGGTAAGGCATACTACAAAGCAATTTGGCTGACTATTCAGTTTTGATTGAAAGACTTCTACATTCTTTTTTCTTGCCCACAGCTGGTAGTTTAAATCAATGAAATTTTACATAGTAAAAGGGATGGACATGAACTCTGTGCCCTTATACCACAGTAGTATACAGGGTGGCTATTTCATTTTGAATAGCTACTTGTGATTTTATTCACCCAGAAGATACCTACAGAATGAAAGGGTTAAATGAAATATGCTGAGAAAAGCTGTGACAACCTGACTTTGGATTGGTGCATTATGACCTTTAATTAAACAGTACTGTAAAGCACAATTCTGCAGATTTTTTTTTTTTTTTATGTGTCCAACTCTGGGCATAGGCTTTACAGCCTGCAATCAAGGCCCAGCCGTCCTCCTACATGGGGAGTGCATGCATAACTTTTTCAGTATGATGAAATCTATTAAGTTTGGTTACTTTCAGGAAACTCCATTCAGCTTTGGAGATCAGAGACAATACCCACTAACCTCTTCAAAATGAAAGGCCTCTCCTCTGCTGAACATAATAGTCTGATGGCCACTACAATAAAATAATATAAAATTTCATTCTCCTGCAAGGTGCAAGGACAACCACAGCTAAAGGCAACTCCCAGCAGTATGAGGCACCAATATGGCAAGTTGTGGAGTTTTAAGTTACTGTGCAAGATCCTTAGCCCTCTTGTAGCTGTGATAACTCCTACATGTTGTATTTCAGTCAATGCCAAAAAATTTCATTCAGCCGAATGCTTCTAGAAAGCCTGAGACAGCTAATTACTTTATGAAATTACTCAGCCTTGTGCCTGTGAAGGCTATACGACCTGTGCACTGTCTGGACCTTACATGAGGATGTCTTTAAAAAAAAAAAAAAAAAACTGAATACTCGCATACTTATAATCATTATATATAATCATTAAATATATCTGTAACTGTAGTTGTAAATTATTTTATTAAATATATTACACAACAATAACAACTAAATACCTGAAGCTACAACTCCATGCTTCCACTTCCCATCTAAATAACCTCCACATGTTCAACTCATTACCCTGCTCATTATAAGGATTGTTATTCTACTGCATTCCTGCTAACAATAAATATAACTAACTTTTTAGAAGTGGATGGATGTCTCAAAATGATGGGTACTGATTAAGCAACTGTTGTAACCTAGTTTCCTTCATTCACTACCACTAGCACTACCATTCTGTCACGCAAAGACCTTTGACAAAAACGCAATATACAGGTATACAAAGCTAACTCATACCTCACAATCTTCACTCACAAGCAAGCCTTTCATTTTACCCTTTGGCTGTGAAATTCCAGCTTTGCAATTCATTTTTTGTATACTATATTATGCTCATGAGAAGCCCACAGTACCAAAATTGTTCAAAACTTTCAAATCTTTGGAAAAGAATAAAAAATTCATACATTATTCCAGCTTAAAATTTTTACATGAAGCTCATAAAAACTAACTGAAGCCAAAGGGTTACGTTACAACACACATTCTGCGGAGATCATCATCACATTGTACAGCACAGAATAAATTCAGGTTTTATTTCATAATTATATTTTATGGTTGAGATCAATATGGGGTGGTTTCTACTGTAACTACTTGCTGTATGATGATGCCTAATTCTCTATAATGAAGTTGTTGTACCAGTGAGGTAATCATTACTTCAAGAGTTTACTTGTGACCTACAGTGCAAGATATTAAAAAAGTACATTCCACTTCGGTGGCAGAAGGTGGCAACTGTTATCCACTCACTTGATAGTGCTGCCTACTTCTTCCTTCACCTTTATCATTCTTTGTCTGTGTCTGCCATCCTCTCTTTCTCCCATCTTTCCTGTCACTTTTTATTACTCTTCTTTCTTTTTGAGGTGGCTTTACACAGAGTGACAAGCCTAATGGTTTCCTGTAAGCCGTCCCTGGGCTCAGTGGATTAAAATGCCACTAAAGGTGATGTCAGTCATCTACTCTTTATGTTTTACTGGACTACAGAGTCCTACATGTAGGCCTCCATACCCCCAAATGAGTAATATGGGATTGAATGTTTCTTCCCCCCCCCTACTGCCTTCAGTGATCACTTTTATCTTTCACAACTGTGTATATTTCCTTCTAGTGCTAAATTTTGGATGACAGTCCCAGTTCATTTCCTAGGTTTATATATTAAACTATTATTAAATCACCTGGGCAACAGAATCAATGAAAAACAGGACAAAAACAGCCAATCCTGTATTAATCCCTCAGAGTTATAGGGTCTCACAGTCATGCTACACAGCACAGTACATTCAAACATAGATGACTTACTTGATGGTAGGCCTACTTCTTCCTTCATCTTTATCATTCTTTTTCTGTGTCTGTCCTCCTCTCTTCCTATTTCTCCCATCTTTCCAGTTATTTTCTTTTATTTTATGGGGGGTGGGTGGTGGGGGGAGCTTTACATTGAGTGACAAGCCTAATGGTTTCCTGTATGCCAGGAAACAATTTACAATGCAGGGTGGTAACCATATAATCAAACAACAAGTGCACTGGCAGAGGGTTAGTGCCCCTCCCTGTAAGACAACTAACTCAAAGTCAAATGGCCACTCCTTACGGCATTATGGCATCTGGTTTTAGACAGACTGCATATTGCCCTTAATGGAAACACATAAATGACAATCCTGTCAGCCTTTGGGAATTCAATCCATGCATGAGGTAAGACTGACAGTTCTATCTATCTATTGCCAGATGCCTCAATCCCGTAAGGGGTGGCCACAAACAGATCGCCTCCATGTCACCCAATCCCCAACCATTTCACTGCCCTGCTCCCAGCTCACACCTCCATCTCTCATATACCTTTCCACTCCAGTTGAGCTGGGAAATCTAACTGCCAGACCACCAGGCAACTGGAGTGTATCCTCTTCTAATCCTACAGTCTCTGCTTCTACTTCATGCTGCACCCATCTGAGTTACTACTGAGCTATGAAACCTGTACAATATATGCACTACCACTATGCTGTAATTCATATATCCTATTAGGGCTCACCTGCATCTTTCTTCCAACTGATAATACTGATTCACGGCAAACATACACAGATGACAAATGCATGGTTAATTTAATTATTCCACTACAGTCATGCAAAAATCCTGCAGCTGTAAATGCAAGACAGCAGAAATCTGACTTTTCATAAACTTCATCTCCAGTCTCCCAATCTGATTCACAGCACTTGCATTTTCATTCATATTCAAATGTTACTACTTTCATGCTATCCCCCCCAACAGTTATGTTTTTTTTTTTTTAATCCATCAACTTTCTTGAAAGTTTATTCATGCTACCTCCAGATAATTTTGTCAACTTTGAAGAAACCATTTGTAATGATGGGGTTGGAAAGTCACCAATAATCCCATCATAACCCAATTTCTCTCCTTTGGCTGAATAAAAAAAAATCTGAAATTAACACAAATAAAATACTGTACAAATATTCATCACTGGAGTGAAAGGGTTCATAAGCAATGCAGATTATGCAGGAAACTGGAAACGTAATATCTTTATGGCTGAATATGGCAGTGTCTGATAATCCAGATCTAAAAGGACCATCAAACATTTCTACAGTGCAGTGTCTGGATAAGGAATGAAGTTTTAGTAGAGTCAGTCCTTGGTTAATGAACCATATTGCAACAGTTTTCATGAGCAAAGGAGGTAAAACTGTGACCCACCCTCCATAAATGGTTAAAGCAGACAGCTATGTGGTCACTCTCAGCTCAAGCCATGTACAAGGCCATTCCACTCATGTGTAGTTGGCTCCCACATTGTGTGTGTGTGTGTGTGTGTGTGTGTGTGTGTGTGTGTGTGTGTGTGTGCTGTGTGTGTGTGTGCTGTGTGCACTTTGTGTGTGTGTATGTGTGCTTTGTGTGTGTATGTGTTTACCTATTTGTAGTATACAGGAATTGAGCTAAGCTCATGTTGTCCTGTTGCCATGTCTACATTTCTCTAATCTAGTTTTAAACACATGAATGTTTTTTGCCTGTACCACCTCACTGTCCAGGCAATTGCACAGGTCTATGCATCTATAAGGAAAACTATATTTCTTGATATCTTTCAAGCAGCTTGGCTTCCTCAGTTTCATTCTGAGTCCTCTTGTTACTCTTGTATCCCATACAAACAGATCTTCTCTGTCAATTTTATCTACTCCCATCATGGTCCTGAACACTGCAATCATGTTGCCCCTCTCTCTCCTTTCCTCTAAGGAAGGCAAATCCAGCTTTTCCAGCCCCTCTCTGTACGACAGATCTGCCAGGCTGGGGACCACCTTGGTTGCTGTTTTTTGTATTCTCTCAATCTTGTTTATATCTTTCTTTATGTGTGGGGACCACACTACTGTTGCATATTCTAACCTGGGGTGAATCAGGCCACTATCAATTTTTTCATCATCTCATCCATGTAATGAAATGCTACTCTATGTTGGTCAAGAGTTTATTCGTCTCTCTAACTATCTTGTTAACGTGTTTTTCAGGTGACAAACTATTCCGGACCAGCACTCCCAAATCTTTCTCTTCTCTTGCTTTTGTGACTGGTTCAACCTCTTGGTACTTTTCCCATTTCCAATATTTTACATTATTTTTGCAGTGGATTTCATTTTCCGCAACCATCATCCACTCACTTGATGTAGTGCTGTCTACTTCTTCCTTAGCCTTTATCATTCTTTTCCCCTCCTCTCTTCCTATTTCTCCCATCTTTCCTGTCACTTCTTACTGCTTTTCTTTCCTTTACAGGTGGCTTTACATTGAGTGACAAGCCAAATGGTTTCCTGTACGCCAGGAAACCATTTACAACGCTGGGTGGTAACCATATAACCAAACCATACGTGCTCCCTATGTGTCAGCAAGTGGGTTGGTGGAGGGTTAGTGCCCCTCCCTGTAAAACAAATAACTCAAAGTCAAATGGCCACCCCTTATGGGATTATGGCGTCTGGCAATAGATAGATAGATAGAGACATCCGGCTCCAATCAAGTATCCAACCCTGTGTGTGTGTGTGAGAGATATGTGTATTATGTGTGTGCCTTGTGTGCTGTGTGTATACTTCATACACTGTGTGTATCTCTACCAGCAATTCTGGTAGAGATATAAGAAGAAATGTGTGACTTAGGTTTGGTTAATCATCCACAGGCCCTTAATATATTTTTCCAATGTCTGATTAACGTGGTTTTGGTTGGTAAACATGGTAGGCTACCATAACTGCTCAGAATATGGTATATGCATTAACTAATGACTGACCGTTTAGTTTACTAAATGCATTCACCTTTGAGATCAAACACCTCCACAATATTAACATTAAAACTTTTCCTCCCAGTTCAATAAATACAGCCTGGAAACCAAGTACTATGCATAACTGAATGAGAAGAACATTTACAATGCTAGACTGTTCAAAAACATGAAGAAAAAGAAGAAGAAGAAGAAGAGGAGGAGGAGGAGGAGGAGGAGGAGGTAACAAATACTGCAGTACAGGGGAAGAACCCCTTCAGGTGATGGCACCAATATACCTGATATGCAAATATCCCATGTGGTGGCATTGACAAAGTTCCAATCCCCCCAAACAAGAAAGGTGAACTACAGGAGAAGGGTAACTTCAGCCTGCTGTCCACTGGTTTCATGTCCAGCTGATTATGTGGCAGCAACAAGAACAGAAATACAGTAACTGCCATCTTCCTTGCTGGACCAGAAATACAGTAACTGCCATCTTCCTTGCTGGACAACTAGAAGTACTATCAGTGGCAAAAATCCCTTTGTCTCTCCTGCTTCTCTCTCCCTGGATTTAAAAAGGTGAATATGCAAGAAGTGACACTCATGCCACTGATTTGTGGTCCAATAAAGCCATCTGTGTTGGATTCTGCAGTCAAACTGATTTATAAAGTACAGTATGACAGTAGAAGGAGAGGTAATGCGGCATTTGCTGCAAACTGTACCTCTGTTTGTCACCTGTACCAGGCAATGGATGTTGCAAAGTGTTCGGAATATACGGTATTTTTTTTTCTTTTGTCCGCCATTGTGGATATTCTTCTCATTTGTCAACTACCACAATTTTGTCACTTCCTATTTAGTATGCAAAACTGACATTCTATTTGCTATGAGAGCCCAGGTAGCCAATTCCACTGGCATCATATCATAATGGAAAGGGGGAAAAGCTTTTACAATTCCTCCAATATTAACCCCTTCAATCCAATGATGCATTTTTTGTGTATTCATGCTACCTTCAAACAATTCTGTTTAGCTGAGGAGATACCATCTGTAATGCAGGGGTCAGTGAAAGGTATATTAACCCACTAGTTCAAAAAGTCTCTCCTAAACTAAATAAAACTGTCTGGAGGCAGCAAGAATGAAATCAAAGGCTATATTTTAAGTGTCATATGAAGCTTTGTTAACACCTCTTCCTTACTGATTTATTTAGGATATTTAATACATTCTTGTATTTTATTTATATTGCACAAATAAGCATCATATAGATCAGTGGCACACACAAGGATACTGAAATGTAATGCACAGAATAAACTGCGAAGGAAGAGAGGCTACAATATCCTCAAAGCAATTACAATATCACCCTAGGAATAAGTCATTGGATTGAAAGGAAGAACAGATCATTAACTACTTTCCTGTTAACGGTTTTCTGTGGTTATCTCCCTGATTGTCTAGTTCTTACACACTATGAGTATTCACCACAGTAATATTCAACATGTAAATAAATTCTGTAAGCTGACTGTCCACACAAAAATTATATCAATAACAAAACTACTAACAACTCACATACTACAACAAGTTTGAGAATTTTTCCATCCCTAAACTCACTAACCACATAAAGTACAACAGCTGCCATACACCATGCAACTTGGTACAACAGAAGATTAAGTCTGCCACTATGTAATACTGCATTATTATTTCACTTCCAGATTCACTGCCACATTTACTTCCATAAACATTTTGTACTTTTGGTGTCATGGATGTTCATTAGCATTAAAGTTAATCCCTTCCCAATTATGTTATATTCCTGTTACTGCCTGGCGATTTTATTTATGAGAGAGAGAGAGAGAGAGAGAGAGAGAGAGAGAGAGATAACCCCTTCACTTCGGGACACC